>JABUQX010001258.1:15000-27112 GCA_015478945.1 Trachelipus rathkii
TTACAGTACATAAATGAGAATCAGACTAGTATTCGCAGAAGTTATCTAAAGGGGACTATCGGAGATCAATGCAGTTTAGCTAGCAGATGATTGGTGGTAGGCTAAATATTCAAACGGAGTCATTTGATTGTCTTTAACTAGACTCACTGGCTTCAAGGAGCAGTTTGAAAAAGAAATGGTACTGATGTTATTCATTTCAGAGTATTTATATAGATAATATATATATTAGTATAATATATATATATATTATATATATATAATATAGGTATATATATAATATAATATATATAATATAGATATATATATATAGTGAATGAGTATATATATATATATAGATATAATATAATATATATATATTATAGATATATATAGTATAATATATATGATATATTAGATTAGATAGTATATAATATAATATAGTAATATAGAAACGATAGTTGATATATAGAAGTATATAATAATTATATAGGTAATATATTATATATATAACTATGTTAAAATCCAGTAATGACCGAGAAAGTCTACTCACCTAATAGAGGTGTTGAATCGGGTGGGGTTTAGGGGATTTACTTGATTCTTTGCGCTAGTTAAAAAATGACTACATTTACTTTCTAATGTCAAAGTCTATGGAAGAGGCCACACAAGGAGTAACTCTTTTAAGGTTGTTGCATGCAACCCCGGATCCTACTTGTTTGGTCTCTTGATCTACGCACGCAAAGTTTTAAACCGCTTACTAATCGTTTTAGTAAGAACACGAGAAAGGGCATTTGCCTTACACTAACTTTAATTAACAAAGTTCAAAGGTCACCTGTTATATAATAGAAAAAAACACTTTAAATTAAAATGCACAATAAAATAGAAAAAGGGGAAACAAGGGTAAAGGGGAATTCCCCAACTTTGAGTGATGCTTGCTGATTTCCTTCTTCTTTCCTTCTTCGTTTCATATAAATATTACACACTATATACCTTTTCCTCTCTCCCATTTTCTCCAAGCTCTTCAATTCCTTCCTCCAATGTCTCCTCAAACCCTTCCATCTTCACACCCATCCTTTTCAATGGCGTTCTGCAATTGTTTCTTGCTCACCCATCGGAACACCTGTAATCAGATCCTCTATTTCTGAGAGCCGGTTGATGTAGTGCAATGGTCTATTTGAGGTCCTCATACTGGGTCAACTTGTTGACGTGGAATGTATTCCGGTCCACCAGAGGTCTATAGAGTCAGAACGATAATTAATCCCAGATTGTCAAAGTTGTTCCTTCCACGAATTACCTCGCTCCACCAAGCGTTGATGAGGATACCGGCTTCATCCCTGTCTGATGGTAATCAAGAGTCTTCCGTTCCATAGATAGATCTAGCTTTCCTTTCTCCTTTTGATTTCACAAAAATTGGACATGTTATTTTCCATGAGATCATCTATCAGTGCTCAAAATTAATATTCCGATTTGGGCGTTCCGGGGTTCTTCATCGATCACCTTTCTATAGGACGCGTCCGTATAGAACAACAATCTTTAATCCTTTGAGATTTCTGAAATCCCGTACTCCCAATTCTCAGTTTTTACGTTTTACTCGAAGATATGCCTATGGTTTCACCGTATCAGCTCCAGTTCCACTTTTGCAAGTATACTGCTCATAATGAACTCACTGGGTAGGCCACAAAGATCTGACGAGTTTGTTGGCGTGGGCCCAGTCATTTTCACAATAAAGGATGCTAGTAACTCGTCAATTTCCCCTTCTTGTAGTTCGACTGTGTCCTTTGTAGTCTTTCTTGTAAGGGTCTCCTGATGTCCTCACAATAACCCGTTGTGGATTTAGGGGGAATTTCAGCTTCTTTATCCGCCTTCACATCCACTCCGATTATAACGGAATCTCGCCTCTTCTTCAAGCTTTCCCACTTTCAATCATTTTTAATGCTAGATTTATTACGTGACGACAAAAACTCTATCTGACCCTGCACGAGCAGAAAAATCGGTTCGACATGGATAACCACATTATAACCTGCGAGTTTCCTTTTTTTCTCTCCAGATAGAGACAATACGTAGGATGTCCAGCACTTGCTCCTGATACCTCCACAAATCCAGTTCAGGATCGTTAACCACAACTCTCATAACGAACGTGGATCTGGCAGCGTCATTTCAACCCGTAACGGCTTTCCTTAGTCTTCCATATACAATTCCTTTTGTTCGGGTTCTAAAGCGGGCTAACCCACACATCTCTTTCAATTCTTTTCCCTTGAAGGTAAGCCGTCTTTATATCGATTGTCCTACACTCCCATCCATAAAAACACATGATGGTCATGCAAAATTTCATAATCTCACCAGAACACGTTGGGGCATCAGTCGCGCAAAAAGCCCCTCTTTTTCTTCGTATCCTCTCACCACCAATCGCGCTTTCCATATTTTACTTCCATTTTTCATCTTTTGTCCGATTACCCATTTTAATGAGAGTGCCTTTTGTCCCTTATTCTCTACCACCTCATTAACGTCATTTTTCTTCCAACTAGTTAATTCCTCTCTTTTTGCTCCTCTATTTCTTGTATCTAGGGGAAGTTACCGTACATCCCTCTGTATCCTCTCCATCTTCTATCTCCTCTCCGCGCATATTTTCTCTTTCCTGGCTTGTTTTCCTCCTCCTCCCTTGATATTCTTATACTCTCTTGAAATCTATCCATTGGGATCTACCATCTTCAACATCTATGACGTTGAAACATTCATTATACATTTTTACTCGGTGGCTTTTCCAGCTCTACTTACTATTTGAAATACTCTTTTTTCTCCATTATCTTTTTTCTCACATATATACCTTTTTCCTTGTTTAAAAGTTTCTTTTTTCTTGGGAGTCATGGGGATTTCTTCTGTATCTTGTGGATCTTCTTCTACATTTTCTCCTTCATCTTCACTACTGGATTCGTCTTCTAAGTATTGTCTTGTAGGCCCCATCCCTCCTCCATCTATATTCTCTTTTTCTCTGGATTGTTCCTCACCTACTTCTTCCTCATCCTCCCTGTGGGGTAATCTCCCTAGTCTCGTGATATGTACTCTATTAATTTCTCTAATAGTCCCTCCGTGTTTCACGACCACTGTTTTTCCTAATCTACCGACAACCTCCGCAGGTCCTCTCCATTCTCTTTCTCCTTCTCTTTTATAATATACCTCTTCTCCCGGTATCGCTAACTCAATATGGTGTTCCCTCACATTTTGTCGGAGTGCTCTTTTTATTTTTTCCTCAGATTCTTGTCTAATGTGTATTTCTCTGGCTTTATGAAGGCCTGTCAACACGTTCCTTAACATCGCACTCTCTTCTCCTTCCTCCAATGTTCCAACCCTTTCTTCTTCTCCCAATCTAGTAAGATTGGGTAAACCAGTGTTCCTGCCAAAAACAAGATGGTTAGGGGCAAACCCATTTGCATCGGACAGGCTATTTTTCGCTGCTACCGACCACATCAATCCTATTTCGAGATGGATCCCTTCTTCTCTCAACTTCCGGATAGAGTCCTTTAAAAGGCCTACCATTCTTTCACATAAACCGTTGCTAAAAGGACTCCTTGCTGCTGTAACTTTTTGTTTTATCCCAAATCTCTCAGTCATTTTCTTCATTTCTTCATTGGAGAATTCCAGTCCACTGTCACTAAACAATTCTTTTGGGGCACCAAATAAACTGATCCATTTTTCCATAATCCTCTTTGTGATTTCTTCTGGTTTCTTGCTTTTTACCCAGCTTGCCTGGCAATAACGAGTTGCGCTGTCGATCATCACTAAGAATTTTTCTCCTTCTAACTCCCCCAAATCCATACAGACTACATCATTAAACACTCTTCCCAACGGAAGTCCAACGATCGGTCTGGCTGGAGTCCTTTTAAACCGGATGCACACATCACAATTTTCTTGCATGTCTTCTAGACTCTGTCGTATACTTCTTCTTTCATCTTCTTTTAAGGTATCTTTTTCAAATGCGTCCAGGATCAGTCTCCACAATTTTTCAATCCCAGGATGACCAAATTGTATGTGAAGTTTCCTTAACGCTTTCTTCCTGTTTAGAGAATTTCTCAAATCTTCTTTGGTGTTCTCTTGATACCAAACGAAATTTTTATTGAGTCCTTTTCTTAGTTGGATCATTAGATGTCCTTTCCTATTCTCCCGACATTTTACTCCCTTTTGTTGCAGAACACCTATGTCTATTTCTTTTCTTCTCATGTCTATTCTCATGTCCATCCGTTCCATCGTCTCCTTTCCCACAAGCCAAGGAATATCTCCCCTTACCACTTCAGTTCTCATGAGAAACTCACATCCACGGATGTTGCATGGTATGTTAATTATCTTACAAACATGATACTCTGTCTCACCAAAAACATAGGTTCCTTCCTTCTCCTCCACTGTCTGCAACATTTCCTTTCTTTCACTCCCAGACAAACTCCCCACTATCCTGCCTAGTCATCTCTCCCCAATAACTGATGTCTTACAACCAGTGTCAATCAAGGCCTCAAGATCATCATATGGCCCCGATGTTTTCTCTTCTTTTTCGTAACTGCAGTAGACATCTTTTTTTCTTCCTTCTTTCTCTCCCTTCATTCTGCCCGATATTTTTGTTCTTGAATCCTTCATTTTGAGGAGTTTCTGTCTTCATCCTCACTCCCTTACCTCTGTGAGGACACTTGAAGGCGAAATGGTATTCTGATCTGCAAATCATGCATTTTTTGAATGACCCATCCGGATATGTAGGATTTTTTCCTTTCAAGTTCGATCCTTTATCTCCTTTTTCTTGATCTTTCTCACTAAACCAGCCACAAGTTTCTTCTTTCTTTTTTTCCTCTCCGATATTCATTTCATATAGAGTAATAAGAGCCATTTTAAAGTCCTTAAAGGTCCAGTCTCCTTTTCCGCAATACGATAAAGTAAGTTGTTTCTGTTCATTTGGTAAAGATTTGTGACTGCTGTAAATACATGACAGCAACGGTGAAATCTCCACCAAGAACCCACTGCCGCAGACAGCGACCTTCTCTTCCTTTATTTCGTTATCGATCCCATAAAAAAATCTCTTCATCCTTCTCCTTGTATTTCTTTGTATTTTTAAAATACTTGCTTATTTTATCGAACTTATCTTGTGTCCTTTCCCTGCCAAATTGTTCATCCAATCTCTTAATTATTGCTTCTTTTCCTCCTACTGATTGTAGATCTTCCATAGAAATATCCTGCACAAATTTGAATGCCCTTTCTCCTAAACTTAACATGATTTCTACTGCTGGATATTCTATTTTCTTTCCTTCTGCAAGAAACCACAAGTCTATGAGTTTTTTCCACATTCCATAGTCTTCTCCTTCGTTTAATTCCCACCGGGGACATGTTCGCTTTGTGGTTCTTCCTTTTTCCTTTCCTTCTGTTATTCGTTCGATCTCCATTTTCATGGATAACAATGAAGCCTTGAGTTCCTCCATGATTGTGAGTAGAAAGCAGAGTGGCGCAGCTTGGTTAAATTCCAGATGGACCGAGAAAGCTACTCACTATTAGAAGGGTGTTGAATAGGGTGGGGTTTAGGGGATTTACTTGATTCTTTGCGTTAGTTAAAAAATGACTACATTTACTTTCTAATGTCAAAGTTTATGAAAGAGGCCACACAAGGAGTAACTCTTTTAAGGTTGTTGCATGCAACCCCGGATCCTACTTGTTTGGTCTCTTGATCTACGCACGCAAAGTTTTAAACCGCTTACTAATCGTTTTAGTAAGTACACGAGAAAGGGCACTTGCCTTATACTAACTTTAATACACAAAGTTCACCTGTTATAGAATAGAAAAAAAACACTTTAAATTAAAATTGCACAATAAGGGAGAAAAAAAGGGAACATCCAAATTCAAATTCCACTCCAGGGTAGAAGCTTCGAAGATTCCCCAACTTTGAGTGATGCTTGCTGATTTCCTTCTTCATTCTTCTTCCTCTCTTCTCCTTCTTCTTTCTATTAAAATATTTAACAATATATATATTATATATATAATATATATATATTATATAATATATATATATATATATATATAATATATAATATAGTAATATATATAGATATATAGATATATATATTATAATATATATATAATGTAAATATATATATATATAGGTATATATATATATATAATTTTAAATTTGAATTGTGGTAAATATTTATACTATGATTATCCTATATTTTGAGTAAACTTTATTTCAATAATATTGTAGGTAAGTAATACACTGTGTATGAATACTACACAAGGGCTTACCATTATATTTTGTTAAAGATGGGGATATGGGTTATGTAAAATAAATTCCTTCCTGAGCAATTTTCTAATTACCAAGTTACATTAGTAATTCGTTCCGCCTGGAATTTTTTCAAAATTCGACGACGGAACCGGAAAAAAAATGTCAAATTCCGGCTGGAATTTCCGGTAACTCTAATATAAAATTAATTTGCATAGAAACATTGAATGTTGGTTTAGTATATATTTATAGAATTGCGCCTCGTGCGGCAGGAGGGTTGAGTGCACGCCTCTCATACGATGAGGACGTGGTTCAAATCCTCCGCGTACCAGTTGGAGTTTATCTTCCTGAGGCAAGAATTAAAACTCGACTGCGAACACGTTGGTGGGCGCTGGTTTGGATAGCCGGCCTTAAAGTTCCATTTCCTGTGGTCCCCCGCGTGTTAACCCCCTGCCTGAGGGATAAAGCACGTATAAAAGGTAGTTTTGTTTATAATAGATATAGTAATAGTGTAATTATAACGTTTCTTGCCTAACTTCAGAGAGAAGCCGACCAAAGTGCACACGTTGAATGTCGTGCAAGGAAGAAGTTCGTTATCGAGTATCTAGAGGACAAGTTTGCTCATAGAGAAAAAAGCAGTCTCATGCTTCAAAAGAATTGAAAGGTAGTTTCAACATTATTATTATATATGATTAGCCTAAGTGGAAAGGTGGAGAGAGGAGAGAATGATCATTATATCTATTTTATGGATAGCATGTTTCTTTCTTGACACTTAATATCACTTACCGGTGAAATTACATTTTAGAGCGGATGTCGGACCGTCCTGTATATACTGCACGAGCAACAAATACCATGCCTGCAAGAACACTATCTTTACGATGGGTGAGAGATATTCGCTATTTTCATTTTACTGGATCTTTCGGCTTGCTGAGGACATCATCCCTAAGTCTTCCCTTAGAGCACCCACCATTCTTATTTTAATCAGTATCGTCCAAAGCAATAACAGCTGCGAAATCTCGCATAATAATCCAAGCGATGGCAAAGAATATTAAATTTTTAGAGCTATACCATAAACTATTGACTAGTTACTTCATTTGTTTGTTTAACACGTAATTAATATAATTTTCCTAACATATAATACCTTCTTCCCGAGAAACTTTTTTCTTTTTCTTGCCAACATCTTCACTTTCTCAATCAAATACTAATTAATTACAAATTCTTGATTACTGCTAACAGCCACCTCTGCCATCCCGTAATCAGTTCAATGTCCAAATGCTAAAGAATGACATCTAATATTCTAACGCTTATTTTGTTATTCCTTCGACTTATACAATAACTTTAAGTTCACACACAATTTGTGACACTACATAATGACAGAATTCGCCCATTTTATAATGCTATACATACCACGAGCTTCCCCTAACCACCTCAATTAACTAAGTATAACATACAATTTCTCAATAAAACTTGCTATGACCCATCTCTTCCCCTCGGTAATCAATCCAAATACCGAAATCCACAAAATACATTTTAACATTCTACCGTTTATTGTGTAAATCCTCCGACCTACTAGTAACTTTAAAGCAGCTTGCAAGCAACTTTAGACATCTTGTACCATCCTACATAAAAGTTTTGGGAGGAAAACTGATTTGAAAAATTTTTAATTTAATTATCATATCTTTGGTGCTTACAAGACTTGAAGTTACAGCAGGTGCAAATCTACAGTTTAGAGGCTTTATTGTATAAAAATTACTATAATTTGTGCAAAAATAAGGGTTGAGAGTGAAGAAGCTACCTCTTTCACTTCAGACAGAAATTTTGATGTGCTCTACTTCTCAAACCCAGATCTCTATCGTGTATGTAATTATACATTACTTTTCATATGAGTCGGTTCTGCCTATTAGTAGAGAAAGTATGATACAAACACATCATTGACCATTGCTAAAGTTGTTCATGTCGATGCTATTTCAGCCACTCGCTCTTGGCTCTTCTTTCATGTTCTCTCACTCTCTATCAGCATTCTCACTTGACACTCAACCCCATAGACTGAGAAAACAACAGACTGGGATGGGATCACAAACATTCTACTGGAAACGATAGTTAAGTAGAAGAATATTGACTTAAGTTGACAAAGAAACCCCTCCCAGATATCCGCCCCTGAGATACCATTAGATGCGAACTTTCGAGCCATAGAAATTCATCTCATAATTCTGTATACAATTTCTTTAGAATGACTGATAAACTCGACCCTCCTCGATTCCCGCAAATGTGTTCTGCTATTTCGTGAATACAATATGTGAGCCTAAGCGTAGAGACTTACAGGTAAGTCGATGATTAAACTAGTAGTAAACTGGGTCAAGATGAGTGACACCCACACACATTCACGGCCTCACACTCTCGCGTATATCAATAGAGGTTAAATAGCATGATATAATAACGTATACTTTAGCAATTAACTCTCATTTCGCTTTCCGATCAACACTGTTTTAGCGACTCAATCCACTGTTTTCTATTGTCTCCCAGCCGGGTCATTCCCAACACCATTCACCTCTGTAAATGCCGCCTATAACTGAATCAGGCTACCATTAAATATGTCCTTTCCCTCCTATTAAATGACTGAGCCATCTTAATACACTCATGTTATTCTCTCATTTACGCTACTACTACACCAAAATCGCCTAATACGTTTTTAATTTCCGTCATTATTAATCAATTTCTTCTCACATGTATAACCTCTATAATAATATATATAATAATATATAGATATATATATAGTTTTTATGTAATATATAGTATATACAGGGTGTATACGAAATAGGGGGACAAAATTGGAGGATATTATCTTTGATACCATTACAAGCGTTTTGTCTTTAAAATAAAATTACCTGTAAAGTTCTCATTTAGTATGTAAATGAGTTAGGAAAGGTAGCAAGGGGGACAATGTTGATGTGAATATTGGTGTTAATGTTCCGTAGATGTGACGAGATGGCTACGGAACCTCTGCAACGTAAAGTAGAACTATAGAACAGGGTTTGCTGTCTCATAATATGGACACTGCATAGGTTGCTTGAAGGTACTCTTATTATAGAGATTAGGCTGATAATACAGGAATATTGTTGATAGTATTAGACAACTATTTACTCGGAAACGATACAAGCTATAACCAAATAATTAATAACCAATAATAATGCGAATCTAAAATACTCCTAATAGTACTACATAACCAATAATTAAATGGCCACTTAATAACAATAATTATTGACTAAGTATATGTATTTATGATAATAGTAATAATACTAAGAATAACAGTGGTATTATAATGATAATAAGGAGTATAATAACGGAAATATAGCCCAATGAATTAATAATAAATAATTAATGATAATAATAGAATAATTAATAAATCAATTGATCAATGATCAAACTCTATCAAAATAATAGTATGAATAAAATGAATAATAATAATAAATTGACAATAATGGAAATGATAAAATAATGAAAATAATCAACATATAATAGATAATGATGAATACATAATGATAATGGAATCAAATCAATCAGAATAAATGAAAATAAGTAATGAAATAACTAGATCGAAATATCATATATTTAATAGAATAATAATTGAAGATAGAGAAGAATGAAGATAAAATAATGAAATAGAATAGAGACTAAGATAGATACAAATAATAGAACATAGAGAATAATACTAGTAAATAGTCAAGAAGAACAAATAGATAAGTTGTTATAGTAAAGTAGAGTAAATGAAATATGAGTAATAGAAGTAGAGATGAAGTAAGAGTTAAATAATGCAGATAAATGAATAAGAGCAATTAGGAAATTAAGTATATGAAAGATAAGTAAAAGATAATAATGATGAAATGAGATGCAGACAGGACAGAGACAGAGACTGAGGACAGAGACAGAGAGAGAGAGAGAGACAGAATGAATAATAGAATAATAACTTATGATAATAATAATGAGATAACAATGAATTACAAATGAAATATGAAATAAATATTTAAAAATGAAGATATGAATAAAATAAGTAATAATAATGATAGAATATAGAATAAACTATAGTACGAAAAGAATGAGTAAAACTATGAATGAAAGAATGAGAAATGAGAAATGAGAAATGTGAAAAGTAGAATAATATGAGAGAATAAGTAAATAAATAAATAATAATGAAGAAATAATTAAATATCTTGAGAGCTAGGAAGGAATGAAGTTAAAGCTGAATATATATTTGTCCGGAGAAACATTATTAGTTGAACTTTTGAAAATAGTAATTTGAAATAAATAATAATATGAATAATAAGTAATAATAGAATGATGAATGAATGAATGAAGATAATGAAATATTAATAATAATAATAATAATAATAATAATTAATAGGGTATGAAGCACCGAGAATAATGAAGTAAGAAGTAGAGAATAATGAAATGAAGATGAGGATACAAATGAAAGAAATGAAATTTAATGAAAAAGACAATGATGAAACTGAAGACAAGAATGAAATAATAATAATAGATATATAGATAAATAGAAAAACATAAAGTAATAATGAAAATAATAATAATAATAATAATAATAATAATAATATAATAATAATAATAATAATAATAATTAATAAGATAATAAAAAGCAATATAATAAAAAAAAATAATAATAATAATAAAATAATAATAATAAAAAATAATGAAAGATAATAATAACGAAAATAATAATAGAATGAGTAGAATAATAAGATAATAAGATAATAATAATAATGAAATCATATAATAGATAAATAATAAATAATGAATATAATAGAATAATAATCAGAGTGACAATAAGAATAACACATCTAAGCAGAACAGATTAAAAACACCGAAATAATTTGACACAGAATGTTACCGTAGAGCAAGCATCCTTTTCCTCCAATTATAAGCGTGTACACGATATATAAACTTTTTTAATGACAGCAAAAATGATGTCCCAGGTTAACTTAATTTAAAGTAAACCCAAAAGTAAACATATACGTAAAGAATGTGTATAAACTATAATAAGATTGATAATGCCTCCACACGATTTGAGTGGTCTCCCCTCCCTCTAATCTGATTATATTGGAACCCATGTGCTAGATATACTCCCTGTCGAGTACCGATAAATGGAGGAACGGCAGTTTTTGAGTCATGAAAAAACAACCTTTAGTTCTCAATTGTCCCAATTAGAAATATAAGAAAAATCATAGGTCAACTTGAAATTTAACCATCCAACTGGCATGGAATTTCAGCTAATTTGTTGTTGGTTTATATATAATATATATAGTATATATATAATGAGTGACGTGTCTAAAATCAAAATTAATAATTGGAGTAACATATTAATGTAAAGTATATAGTAGGATATTATATTATTAAATAAAATATAGGTTATTGGGTATACTGGATAAGTAAAGTAATATAATAGATAATATATTAGAGATAGAGAATATAGTTCATATTAATAAGGAAGTTATAATGAATAGATGCTAGTAGTTATTGTTTAAGATAAGAACATCTATTTGTGTTGAAGGAATAGACTACCATACCTATCTTTATATATTCAGTCTATAAGTTCATACTATATGATATCGAACTCGACCCAAAAGATTATCGACAAGACAAAGATAGTATCTATAGGATTACACAGAAACACACAGTGAAGAAATAAATACCAGAAAAAACTGAAGCCCTTACGCAGAACTCATAAATCAGAGCTTTTAAGGCAGACTCTAGTTCGCAAAAGCTATTAAACTCGATCCCTATTGTCTCACTCTCACGCATCCATATATCATCAATCTTTAATGCTACCTACCCGCACAATAGTCAGTGAAGAACTCTCCACTAATCTCTCCTTCCTTTCTG
>JABUQX010001259.1:15000-17500 GCA_015478945.1 Trachelipus rathkii
CTCAAAAAAACTTTTTTTTTTTTAAGGTGGCTCTAATAATATGAGCCACCACTGTATATATACATTTCGAAGATTATACCAACATATCCTACTCGATATATCGATATAGTTCGATATAACAAATATCGTAGCTCAGACGAAAGATTGAATTTTACCATATGTATGTATGTATGTATGTATGTATGGTTTGTATGTATGGTTGCATGTATGTATGTGAGAAAGTATGTATGTGAGAAAGGATTGCGTGACTATTGTTTTAAAACTATAATTTAATTTACAAAAACAGTATCAAAAAATTCTTTAGTTTTTAGCGGAGTCACTACATTTTAAATGTATATTTTCATTACAAATTTAACAAATACAACAAAAAACATTACTTTTAGGCTTGCCACTAAATAATTTTCTTAAAAAACAACTTTTCTGAACTTGGAAAATTTTTTGAACTTATGACACACTTGTCTGTAAATATATGTACCATATATATATATATATATATATATCTCTATATCTCATATATATATATATATATATATATATATATATATATATATATATATATATATATATATATATATATATATATATATATATATATATATATATATATATATATATATATATATATATTATAAATATATATGACCACATATTTTCTGAAAATTTTCGGTCTCAAAATGTGTGGGGTCACTGTCTACAGCATTACCATATATATATATATATATATATATATATATATATATATATATATATATATATATATATATATATATATATATAAATATAAATATATATATATATATCATAATAATATATATATATATATGGTAAATATCTAGATTTGAATCAGTGCATATTTTCTGAAAAAATTTTCTAAGTTACCAAAAATTTCTATATTCAGAAAAGTTAAGTAAAATTTTTTAAGAAAATTCTTTAGTGGCAAGCTTCTGGAATTATGCCAGAAGCTTGCCACTAAACAATTTTCTTTAAAAAACTTAACTTTACCTAACTTTCTGAACTTAGAAAAATTTTTGAACCTAGAAAATTTTATATATATATATATATATATATATATATATATATATATATATATATATATATATATATTTATATATTATATATATATATATATATATATATATATATATATATATATATATATATATATATATATATATATATATATATATATATATATATATATATATATATATATGTACATATTTTATAGATACTTTTCTTTGACTTTTTTCTGAAAAAAAATTCTAAGTTCAGAAAAGTTAAGTTAAGTAAGTTTTATGAAAATTCTTTAGTGGCAAGCTTCTGTAATTCAGAAGCTTCTCACTAAATAATTTTCTTAAAAAACTAAACTTAACTTAACTTTTCTGAACTTTGAAATTTGAAATTTAAAAAATTTAAAAAACTTAAAAAAAATTAAAAAAACTAAACTTAACTTAACTTTTCTGAACTTTGAAATTTGAAATATATATATATATATATATATATATATATATATATATATATATATATATATATATATATATATATATATATATATATATATATATATATATATATATATATATATATATATATATAGGTAAAACTTTCCTTTTTGATCCCTTTCATCTAAATATGTTCTGAAAAAAAATTTATATTCAAAAAAATTTCTAAGTTCAGAAAGTTAAATTAAGTTTTTTAAGAAAGCTCTTAAGGGGCAAGCTTCTGGAATTATGCCAGAAGCTTGGAACTAAACAATTTTCTTAAAAAACCTAACTTAACCACAGACTTAGATATTACGAACAGAAAAATTTTTCCGGGAAATATTTAGATGATAAGGATCAAAAATAAAGGATTTTATATATATATATATATATATATATAATATATATATATATATATATATATATATATATATATATATATATATATATATATATATATATATATATATATATATATATATATATATATATATATATATATATATATATATATATATATATATATATATAGATAGATAGATAGATAGATAGATGGTTTTTGCATAATTCAATAAGAAACTCTAAAACAGTTTTTAAGTTAGGAAAATCGGCTGTAGAATAGCGCCTTACTTGATGAAAATTCCGCGCAAATAGTTTTTCGATATTGGTACATTGTGACGAAGCGACAAACAATAATTGATGCAAAATGATTCTTGCGAAGACGCAGAAATTTTAATTCCAGAATATAATCCAAGTTGTAATTAAAGTCACGTGCAAACAGTAAGTAAAAACGAAAAATTGTATTAGGTATATGCTGTGTTGATTATATGTTATTCATGGGAGGATTTTCTGGAAATAAATAAGCAAAGTTTAGTTGGCTTAATAGTTGGGAATGAAGATTCTAAGATTAGTTGATCAAGTAAAAATTTTAAGGTGATACGATATAACGTAGCTTAAAGGTAACATCTGCCACGAAATCGGATGTAATGTTGTCAGTTAAGATTTGGAGAAGAAATATT
>JABUQX010001259.1:27500-35647 GCA_015478945.1 Trachelipus rathkii
TAGAAAGGTTTTTGTGTGAGGAACACTAGGGTGTCTTCGGATTTGTAATAGCTGTTATACTTTTGGAGTAACAGGTTCTTAATTTATTTTTGTCCAAATTTTGAAATTTGTAAATTTTTGGATTTTTTTGGTTCGAACATATAAATGGCTATTCCTCCTGAAATACAAGTCGTAGAAAAGTGATTTTGATATTTTTAGAAAGGTTTTTGTGTGAGGAACATTAGGGTGTCTTCGGATTTGCAATAGCTGTTATAGCTTGGGAGTAACAGGTTCTTAATTTATTTTTGTCAAAATGTTGAAATTTGGAAATTTTTGGATTTTTGTGGTTCGAACATATAAATGGAAATTATCCTGAAATACATGTCGTAGAAAAGTGATTTTGATATTTTTTGAAAGGTTTTTGTGTGAGGAATACTATGGTGTCTTCGGATTTGCAATAGCTGTTATAGCTTTGGAGTAAGGGGTTCTTAATTTATTTTTGTCAAAATGTTGAAATTTGGAAATTTTTGGATTTTTGTGGTTCGAACATATAAATGGTCATTCCTCCTGAAATACAAGTCGTAGAAAAGTGATTTTGATATTTTTAGAAAGGTTTTTGTGTGAGGAACACTAGGGTGTCTTCGGATTTGTAATAGCTGTTATACTTTTGGAGTAACAGGTTCTTAATTTATTTTTGTCAAAATGTTGAAATTTGTAAATTTTTGGATTTTTGTGGTTCGAACATATAAATGGCTATTCCTCCTGAAATACAAGTCGTAGAAAAGTGATTTTGATATTTTTAGAAAGGTTTTTGTGTGAGGAATACTATGGTGTCTTCGGATTTGTAATATCTGTTATACTTTTGGAGTAACAAGTTCTTAATTTATTTTTGTCAAAATGTTGAAATTTGGAAATTTTTGGATTTTTGTGGTTCGAACATATAAATGGCAATTCCTCCTGAAATACAAGTCGTAGAAAAGTGATTTTGATATTTTTAGAAAGGTTTTTGTGTGAGGAACACTAGGGTGTCTTCGGATTTGTAATAGCTGTTATACTTTTGGAGTAACAGGTTCTTAATTTATTTTTGTCAAAATTTTGAAATTTGGAAATTTTTGGATTTTTGTGGTTCGAACATTTAAATGGCAATTCCTCCTGAAATACAAGTCGTAGAAAAGTGATTTTGATATTTTTTGAAAGGTTTTTGTGTGAGGAACACTAGGGTGTCTTCAGTTTGTAATAGCTGTTATACTTTTGAATGCTTGTTCCTATTTTTACTGTAAGAGTAGATTTACATGTTTTGCTTTTTTGTGGTTTCGAGCATATAAACTGGCTATTCCTCCTGAAATACAAATCGTAGAAAAGTGATTTTGATATTTTTAGAGGATTTTGTAGACACTAGAGAGTGTCTTCGGATTTGTAATAGCTGTTATACTTTTGGAGTAACTGGTTCTTAATTTATTTTTGTCAAAATGTTGAAATTTGGAAATTTTTGGATTTTTGTGGTTCGAACATATAAATGGCTATTCCTCCTGAAATACAAGTCGTAGAAAAGTGATTTTAATATTTTTAGAAAGGTTTTTGTGTGAGGAACACTAGGGTGTCTTCGGATTTGTAATAGCTGTTATACTTTTGGAGTAACAGGTTCTTAATTTATTTTTGTCAAAATGTTGAAATTTGTAAATTTTTGGATTTTTGTGGTTCGAACATATAAATGGCAATTCCTCCTGAAATACAAGTCGTAGAAAAGTGATTTTGATATTTTTAGAAAGGTTTTTGTGTGAGGAACACTAGGGTGTCTTCGGATTTGTAATAGCTGTTATACTTTTGGAGTAACAGGTTCTTAATTTATTTTTGTCAAAATGTTGAAATTTGAAATTTTTTGGATTTTTGTGGTTCGAACATATAAATGGCTATTCCTCCTGAAATACAAGTCATAGAAAAGTGATTTTGATATTTTTAGAAAGGTTTTTGTGTGAGGAACACTAGGGTGTCTTCGGATTTGTAATAGCTGTTATACTTTTGGAGTAACAGGTTCTTAATTTATTTTGTATTAAATCGTAGAAATTTTGATATTTTGGATTGGTTCGAACATATAAATAGCTATTCCTCCTGAAATACAAGTCGTAGAAAAGTGATTTTTATATTTTTAGAAAGGTTTTTGTGTGAGGAACACTAGGGTGTCTTCGGATTTGTAATAGCTGTTATACTTTTGGAGTAACTGGTTCTTAATTTATTTTTGTCAAAATGTTGAAATTTGGAAATTTTTGGATTTTTGTGGTTCGAACATATAAATGGCTATTCCTCCTGAAATACAATTCGTAGAAAAGTGATTTTGATATTTTTAGAAAGGTTTTTGTGAGGGCACTAGATGTTTTCGGGTTTTTAATAGCTGTTATACTTTTTGAGTAACAGGTCCTAATTACTGTTTGTCAAAATTTTGAAATTTAAATTTTTTTGGATTTTTGAGGTTCGAACATATAAATGGCAATTCCTCCTGAAATACAAGTCGTAGAAAAGTGATTTTGATATTTTTTGAAAGGTGTTTGTATGAGGAATACTATGGTGTCTTCGGATTTGTAATAGCTATTATACTTTTCGAGTAACAGGTTCTTAATTTATTTTTGTCAAAATGTTGAAATTTGGGAATTTTTGGATTTTTGTGGTTCTAACATATAAATGGCTGTTCGTCCTGAAATACAAGTCGTAGAAAAGTGATTTTGATATTTTTAGAAAGGTTTTTGTGTGAGGAACACTAGAGTGTCTTCGGATTTGTAATAGCTGTTATACTTTTGGAGTAACTGGTTCTTAATTTATTTTTGTCAAAATTTTGAAATTTGGAAATTTTTGGATTTTTGTGGTTCGAACATATAAATGGCTATTCCTCCTGAAATACAAGTCGTAGAAAAGTGATTTTGATATTTTTAGAAAGGTTTTTGTGTGAGGAACACTAGGGTGTCTTCGGATTTGTAATAGCTATTATACTTTTCGAGTAACAGGTTCTTAATTTTTTTTGTCAAAATTGAAAATTTGGAATTTTTGGATTTTTGTGGTTCTAACAATTCCTGTTCCTCCTGAAATACAAGTCGTAGAAAAGTGATTTTGATATTTTTAGAAAGGTTTTTGTGTGAGGAACACTAGGGTGTCTTCGGATTTGTAATAGCTGTTATACTTTTGGAGTAACAGGTTCTTAATTTATTTTTGTCAAAATTTAGAAATTTGGAAATTTTTGGATTTTTGTGGTTCGAGCATATAAATGGCTATTCCTCCTGAAATACAAGTCGTAGAAAAGTGATTTTGTGTGAGGAATACTATGGTGTATACTGATTTGTAAAAGCTGTTATACCTTTGGAGTAACAGGTTCTTAATTAATTTTTGTCAAAATGTTTGAAATTTTAAATTTTGGATTTTTGTGGTTTCGAACTATAAATGGCTATTCCTCACAAATACAAGTCGTAGAAAGGGATTTTGATATTTAGAAGGTTTTGTGTGAGGAACACTAGGGTGTCTTTGGTTGTAATAGCTGTTTTACTTTTGGAGTAACAGGTTCTTAATTTATTTTGTAAGAATTTGATATGTAAATTTTTGGATTTTTTGGTTCGAACATATAAATGGCTAATCTTTCCCCCTGAAATACAAGTCGTAGAAAAGTGATTTTGATATTTTAGGTTTTGTGTGAGGAACACTAGGGTGTCTTCGGATTTGTAATAACTATACTTTTGGAGTAACAGGTTCTTAATTTATTTTGTCAAAATATTTGAAATTTTAAAATTTTTGGATTTTGTGGTTCAATTATATCTATTGACTTTATTCCTCCACAAATATAAATTATTGAAAGTGATTTATTCATTTTTAGAAAAGGTTTTTGTGTGAGAAACACTAGAGTGTCTTCGGATTTGTTATAACTGTTATACTTTTGGAGTAACTGGTTCTTAATTTATTTTTGTTAAAATGTTGAAATTTGGAAATTTTTGGATTTTTGTGGTTCGAACATATAAATGGCTATTCCTCCTGAAATACAAGTCGTAGAAAAGTGATTTTGATATTTTTAGAAAGGTTTTTGTGTGAGGAACACTAGGGTGTCTTCGGATTTGTAATAGCTGTTATACTTTTGGAGTAACAGGTTCTTAATTATTTTTGTTATTTTGAAATTTGTAAATTTTTGGATTTTTGTTCAAACATATAAATGGCTATTCCTCCTGAAATATACAAGTCTTAGAAAAGTGATTTTGATATTTTTAGAAAGGTTTTGTGTGAGGAACACTATGGTGTCTTCGGATTTGTAATAGCTTTTATACTTTTGGAGTAACAGGTTCTTAATTTATTTTTGTCAAAATGTTGAAATTTGGAAATTTTTGGATTTTTTTGGTTCGAACATATAAATGGCTATTCCTCCTGAAATACTACAAGTCGTAGAAAAGTGATTTTGATATTTTAGAAAGGTTTTGTGTGAGGAACACTGGGGTGTCTTCATTTGTAAAAGCTGTTATACTTTTGGAGTAACAGGTTCTTAATTTTTTTTTGTCAAAACAAAATTTTAAATTTTGGATTTTTGTGGTTCAAACATATAAATGGCAATTCCTCCTGAAATACAAGTCGTAGAAAAGTGATTTTGATATTTTTAGAAAGGTTTTTGTGTGAGGAACACTAGGGTGTCTTCGGATTTGTAATAGCTGTTATACTTTTGGAGTAACAGGTTCTTAATTTATTTTTGTCAAAATGTTGAAATTTGTAAATTTTTGGATTTTTGTGGTTCGAACATATAAATGGCTATTCCTCCTGAAATACAAGTCGTAGAAAAGTGATTTTGATATTTTTAGAAAGGTTTTTGTGTGAGGAATACTATGGTGTCTTCAGATTTGTAATAGCTGTTATACTTTTGGAGTAACAGGTTCTTAATTTATTTTTGTCAAAATGTTGAAATTTGGAAATTTTGGATTTTTGTGGTTCGAACATATAAATGGCTATTCCTCCTGAAATACAAGTCGTAGAAAAGTGATTTTGATATTTTGTGAAAGGATTTTGTGTGAGGAATACTATGGTGTCTTCGGATTTGTAATAGCTGTTATACTTTTGGAGTAACAGGTTCTTAATTTATTTTTGTCAAAATGTTGAAATTTGGAAATTTTTGGATTTTTGTGGTTCGAACATATAAATGGCTATTCCTCCTGAAATACAAGTCGTAGAAAAGTGATTTTGATATTTTTAGAAAGGTTTTTGTGTGAAGAACACTAGGGTGTCTTCGGATTTGTAATAGCTGTTATACTTTTGGAGTAACTGGTTCTTAATTTATTTTTGTCAAAATGTTGAAATTTGGAAATTTTTTGGATTTTTGTGGTTCGAACATATAAATGGCTATTCCTCCTGAAATACAAGTCGTAGAAAAGTGATTTTGATATTTTAGAAAGGTTTTTGTGTGAGGAACACTAGGGTGTCTTCGGATTTGTAATAGCTGTTATACTTTTGGAGTAACAGGTTCTTAATTTATTTTTGTTGAAATTTGTAAATTTTTGGATTTTTGTGGTTCGAACATATAAATGGCAATTCCTCCTGAAATACAAGTCGTAGAAAAGTGATTTTGATATTTTTTGAAAGGTTTTTGTGTGAGGAACACTAGGGTGTCTTCGGATTTGTAATAGCTGTTATACTTTTCGAGTAACAGGTTCTTAATTTATTTTTGTCAAAATGTTGAAATTTGGGAATTTTTGGATTTTTGTGGTTCTAACATATAAATGGCTGTTCGTCCTGAAATACAAGTCGTAGAAAAGTGATTTTGATATTTTTAGAAAGGTTTTTGTGTGAGGAACACTAGGGTGTCTTCGGATTTGTAATAGCTGTTATACTTTTGGAGTAACTGGTTCTTAATTTATTTTTGTCAAAATGTTGAAATTTGGAAATTTTTGGATTTTTGTGGTTCGAGCATATAAATGGCTATTCCTCCTGAAATACAAGTCGTAGAAAAGTGATTTTGATATTTTTTGAAAGGATTTTGTGTGAGGAACACTAGGGTGTCTTCGGATTTGTAATAGCTGTTATACTTTTGGAGTAACAGGTTCTTAATTTATTTTTGTCAAAATGTTGAAATTTGGAAATTTTTGGATTTTTGTGGTTCGAACATATAAACTAAGCACATCCTCTCATAATAACAAGTCCTCGTAGAAAAGTGATTTGATATTTTTAAGAAGGTTTTTTGTGAGGGAACACTAGGGTGTCTTCGGATTTGTAATAGCTGTTATACTTTTGGAGTAACAGGTTCTTAATTTATTTTTGTCAAAATGTTGAAATTTGGAAATTTTTGGATATATGTGGTTCGAACATATAAATGGAAATTCCTCCTGAAATACAAGTCGTAGAAAAGTGATTTTGATATTTTTAGAAAGGTTTTTGTGTGAGGAACACTAGGGTGTCTTCGGATTTGTAATAGCTGTTATACTTTTGGAGTAACAGGTTCTTAATTTATTTTTGTCAAAATGTTGAAATTTGTAAATTTTTGGATTTTGTGGTTCGAACATATAAATGGAAATTCCTCCTGAAATACAAGTCGTAGAAAAGTGATTTTGATATTTTTTGAAAGGTTTTTGTGTGAGGAACACTAGGGTGTCTTCGGATTTGCAATAGCTGTTATACTTTTGGAGTAACAGGTTCTTAATTTATTTTTGTCAAAATGTTGAAATTTGTAAATTTTTGGATTTTTGTGGTTCGAACATATAAATGGCTATTCCTCCTGAAATACAAGTCGTAGAAAAGTGATTTTGATATTTTTAGAAAGGTTTTTGTGTGAGGAACACTAGAGTGTCTTCGGATTTGTAATAGCTGTTTTACTTTTGGAGTAACAGGTTCTTAATTTATTTTTGTCAAAATTTTGATATTTGTAAATTTTTGGATTTTTGTGGTTCGAACATATAAATGGCTATTCCTCCTGAAATACAAGTCGTAGAAAAGTGATTTTGATATTTTTAGAAAGGTTTTTGTGTGAGGAACACTAGGGTGTCTTCGGATTTGTAATAGCTGTTATACTTTTGGAGTAACAGGTTCTTAATTTATTTTTGTCAAAATGTTGAAATTTGTAAATTTTTGGATTTTTGTGGTTCGAACATATAAATGGCTATTCCTCCTGAAATACAAGTCGTAGAAAAGTGATTTTGATATTTTTAGAAAGGTTTTTGTCAGGAACACTAGGGTGTCTTCAGTTTGTAATAGCTGTTATACTTTTTGGAGTAACAGGTTCTTAATTTATTTTTATTGTCAAAATGTTGAAATTTGTAAATTTTTGGATTTTTTTATGTGGTTCGAACATATAAATAGCTATTCCTCCTGAAATACAAGTCATTAGAAAGTGATTTTGATATTTTTGAAAGGATTTTGTGTGAGAACACTAGAGGTGTCTTCGAATTTATAATAGCTGGTGTACTTTTGGGTAACTGGTTCTAATTTGTTGACAAAATATTGAAATTTGGAAATTTTGGATTTTTGTGGTTCGAACATATAAGGCTATTCCTCCTGAAACAAGTCGTAGAAAAGTGATTTTGATATTTTTAGAAAGGTTTTTGTGTGAGGAACACTAGGGTGTCTTCGGATTTGTAATAGCTGTTATACTTTTGGAGTAACAGGTTCTTAATTTATTTTTGTCAAAATGTTGAAATTTGTAAATTTTTGGATTTTTGTGGTTCGAACATATAAATGGCTATTCCTCCTGAAATACAAGTCGTAGAAAAGTGATTTTGATATTTTTAGAAAGGTTTTTGTGTGAGGAACACTAGGGTGTCTTCGGATTTGCAATAGCTGTTATAGCTTTGGAGTAACAGGTTCTTAATTTATTTTTGTCAAAATGTTGAAATTTGGAAATTTTTGGATTTTTGTGGTTCGAACATATAAATGGCTATCTGACCATGTAGAAAAGTGAATTTTGATATTTTTTTGAAGGTTTTTGTGAGGGCTCTATAGGTGTCTTCAGTTTTACACATGTATTACTAGCTTTAGAGTAAGGGGTTCTTAATTTATTTTTTGTCAAAATATTTGAAATTTGGAAATTTTGGTTTTGTGGTTCGAACATATAAATGGTCCATTCCTCCTGAAATACAAGTCGTAGAAAAGTAATTTGATATTTTAGAAGGTTTTTGTGTAGCAGGAACACTAAGTGTCTTCAGATTGTAATAGCATGTTATGCTTTT
>JABUQX010001260.1:0-2500 GCA_015478945.1 Trachelipus rathkii
GTTGCAAATATAGATCAAAATATCCCCGATTGACAGTTCCATTTTCAAATATTCTATACATGACTTGTTGCTTCAATTCGCTGGATGCTACCTAACATTTTGTTCTACCACAGAGATATTTTGTTAAAGTTTCTGAAAGTCCTTTCTAGCAAAATCACAGAAACCACATAATTTGTTTAATGTATCTTTGATAGCACAAGAAAATGTTCATACTATTACTGCAAAAATCTTAACTTTGATTCTTTAGAATTAGTGTATTATGTGATATAAAAATGAATAGTCCTCAACTCCATCTGACAAATTACACCTATAGAGCAAAAAACGTTACATCTTATTATATATATATAATATATATAATATATATATATATATATAATATAATATATATACTATATATATATATATATATATATATATATAGTATATATATATATAATTATATTATATTATATAATATATATAGATATATTATATATATATATATATATATATATATATATTAAATATATCATATATATATATTACTATATATATAATTATATTATAATTATATATATATATATATAGTATATATATATATATATATATAATATATCTATATATATATCTAATATATATAATATATTATATTATATATATATATATATATATATATATATATATATATATATTATATATATAATTTGTTTTTACCAAAGATACCACTCACGTGCTGGGCCCTTTTCAGGAGGGGGCAGGAAATAAAATACATGAAAAATCCACCAAAGCCTAACGCAAATCTCTTAGGTGAGCGCAGACGTGGGTTTTAAAGAAAGGAAGATTATATACAGTTGGAAAAACAGAAGATCGGGCAAGAGAGTCCACAGAACAGAAGGGCTGGAAAGAAGGAGCACACAACGAAACGAGTCTGGGTTTTCCGATGCTCAGCAAAATTCATGGCGAGAGCATGCACCCTTGTATTACGAGGGCGACGCGAATGGAGGTGGGATGCGGAGCGGCCAACTCCCCTAGCAATCTACCGATTGAGTACCTATAGAAAGAGATAGTGCGCCAACGTCACGTCGCAGAGATTAGAGGGTCGAAGAGAGTTGGAGGAAGTAGGACAGGTTTATAAGTCCTTAGCTTTTTTAGATCAAAACTCTACCAATAGAAGCGTGAGCCAGAGCCCCCCCAGATGTGAGAACAGTACTCCAACCAAGGGCGAATAAGGCTCTTATATAACTGGAGTAGCTGTGCGAAGAAAAAAAATTCCCGCAACTGAAATACAAACTCCCAAGCTTCTTGAGGCCCAGCCTTAGCAAAGTGGGGCTCCTCTCCGTCTCCACTGCTACTTTTTTGTTTGTTCAGACCAAGAATGTTTATGTTGTCAACAGGTGAGACGTGTAGAACCGTCCGAAAAAATAGGAAAGTTAGGAGTTGTTTTTGAGAGGGAGATGTAAAGAAGTTTGAGTTTTCAAAGAGTTGAATTTCTCAAGGGTTCGGTTGGCCCCACCGGGAAATCCCATCCAGATGGGCAAGAATAGAATCGGAAAGCCTGAGACGAGAGGCAACTTCTAGATGCAAAAGAGGGAGCAGAATTTGAAACGTGGAAGAATGGGAGAGTTTGATCGTCGGCATTAAGAGTGAAGCAGACTTAGAAGTTTTACAGCTAAAGAAGGAGGTCGTTGATGAAAAGTTAAGAATTAAAGTTGGAGATTTAAAACACAAACCTGAGGCACACACACATTAACAGTTAAGAGGAAGAGTCGCTCCAATCAACGAGTCTGATTGGAGCGACCAGAAAAGAAAACTGCAAGAGTAAGCAAAGAGAGGAGGAAACCCAAGAAGGGAAGCTTCGAGGAGATAGCGACAATTGCGCAACCTCGAACTCGAGCTTGTAAAGCGCGAAACCCACCAGCCCCAAGACTCCAGCCATAGTCACCTAAGCCGGTAAGGACCCATAAAATCAGTTAGATATAGGGATAGTATGTCACCAGTTGACCTTCGAAGCGGCCGAAAGCCATACTGGGGATCTGAAAGAAGGGAATGAGATCCAGTGATCAGGAAATGAGAAGTTAAGAAGGTTTTCAAGATTTTAGATAGCATACAAGTGGAGGCTAAGCGGTTAGTTAGAAGGACAGACGCGCACCCTTTTTCGGATTGTGGACATAATGCGCGCTTCCAGCACTGAGGAAATGTCTAGTATAAGGCATAGAGAGTAGGCTTGACGAGACAGGGCCAGCTCGGAAGCACAACTCCCTCAAACACGGGGAGGAATGCCTCCGGCCACTAGCCTCCTGATGTTCATAGATTCTCAGAATCCCATGCACCCGATTATGCGTAATCACGGGAAGAGGCATAGGAAACGCGAGGAGGAGAAGAGCAGGATAGGAGGGATGCCGGAATCGTCCAGGGGTGAATTAGAAGAGATAAGGAGGCCGAAGAAGATTAGCCTTTCAGTAGGAGAGTTAGCTACAGACCGTCAGAGCGAATAAGTGGAGGAAAGCAGATTTACAAAAGT
>JABUQX010001260.1:7500-12500 GCA_015478945.1 Trachelipus rathkii
AATGTGTGTACAAAATTTCCTGTGCCAACTGTAACAACCGTATACATTGGAGAACACATGATTTCCCCAACCCAATATCCAACATCAAATATGGACCTTCTCCAAGATTCTTGCCTAATTCTGCCCTTACCCTTCATTCGATCACAAATAATCCACAATAAACATTAAACACAGGACAAACCGATTGTTCACAATTGACAATCACAACTTAAGAAAACTTCGGAATCCCTATTGCTACAACTCTAACAATTACCAATATACCAAAGAAAAGACTTCACACATAGATCCCATCATAAACAACATTCTGCACTCTCACCTTTTTTCAAAAAACTTAAACCAAAACTTTTATGATTAATTTCATAATTTTTATTTTTCATTATATTTTATATTACTTAATTTAGCTAGATGTATATAGCAGCTGAAGGAGGGCCTAGAATTAAGGTCGAAAGCTTCTCCTTCCATGCTATCTAAATTCATGATAACCTCTTTGGAGCACTAAATTTTTTCTATTCACAAAGGAGTCGATAATTTCTTAATTAAGGCATTGGAATCATATAATATATATATATATATATATATATATATTTATAATTTATATATAATTAGATATATATATATATTATATTATATATATATATAATATATCCAATCTTCTACATGAAAATGATGATAGAAAAAACAATAGAATGAAATAAATTAGCAGATGTGGCGTTTGTAGACTTTGAAAAAGCCTTTGATAGGATTGATAGGGAAAAGCTATGGCGAGCACTGGACGAACAAGAATAAGAAATACCACAAAAATTAAAAGAGCAATAAAAGTAATACTGCAGTACAAAAATAAGATAAGGGAGAAGTCAAGGAGAGAAGGATGGTGGAGGTGAGTTCAGGAGGGCAGGGGCAGTGTGCTGCTTGCACGTGCTATTCATATTATACATGGATTACGGACTGAAGAGAATATGTAGACAGGTAGACAATGAGCACACACTGCTATATCGCAGAAGATGCAGCATTGATATCTTGGCACGGAAGACATGAGGTTTAAAAATTTTTATTACGACGTTTTAAGTCGTTCTTGACTCGTCTTCAGATATCTACAATTAAAACACAATATACACAATTAAAATTAAGGATATGATAATTAAAATTAAAACAAGAAGTAACAAATAAAAATAAAAATAAAGACAAAAATAGAAATAAATAACTAATTAAAATTATATTTTTAAATTGAAGACTTAGTGGGATTAAAAGTTAAAATCATAGCGTGTACGGTCACAAAATTTAAATGGAAAACAAATATACACAGCACTAAATAGAACGAGATATATCTAATATATAAGAGGTTAAAATTATACTAACAAGAGAGCAGAGTTTAGAGAATAGAAGAAAGCACAATTAAAGTTAGTTGTTCGAAAAATTGAGTCAGAATTCCCTATATCGTGCCCCACTGTTGTGAATGGAAGAGATAAGAGAGCAGTGGAGGATTAGAAGAAGCCATAGGAAGGGAGGAAAAGGAGAGAGAGAGAGAGAGAGAGAGAGAGAAGAGAGAGAGAGAACTGAGAGAGAAGAGGAGAGAGAGAAGATGAGAGACGAAGAGAGATGAGAGAGAGAGAAGTAAGGGAGTAGAGGAGTGAGCAGCATTTAAAGAAGGGTTTAATTGTTTGATAAAAAGGGAACTCGACTATTTTCCGGTTGGTGTCATCAGGACTTGAGCAGAGGATCTGGAAGTCCGAGAAGCGGAGGGGGTGTGGTTGGAACTATGGAGTGTGTGAAGTAGAAAGACGTGTTCAGGGTTTGAATGATGGGAAGATTTGTTCAGAAGGAGGTTCCCAGGTGTTTACAGATCCTCAATTTGAGTTGGAGGCCAGTCTGGCCTATATGGAGGCATTGCAGCCAGCACACTTAAAGTTATAAATCACTGTGGACCTAAGTAAAACCGGAAGTGTGTCCTTATAAGAAAAGAAATAGCCTGTTTGAGGGAGTTGTGGGAGAGACCCAGAAAAGGGATTTTAAAGTAAGTAATGAGTTTTGAAGCAGTTGGAAATGAAGTTATGGGTTTAAAAATGGTTTGATTTTAATTATAAATAGAGGATTCAACAAGATTGGGAGGGAAAAAATTGAAGGCAAAAAAAAAAAAACGATTTAAGAAAAGTCACTTCGAGATGAAACGTTTGCCAATTAGATCAGATTTAGTATGCATGAACAAGATGCAGAGTGATGGTGTTAGAGAGAAAGCTGTAAGGAGATGAGCTGAGGAAGTTTAAGCCAAGGAGGGAAGAAGATGGTCTATGATAGACTTTATAATTTTCTTCAAAACATTTTGAAACCCACAACTAAATATCCAACTGCTTCTAAAATCATTACTTATTTTAAAATCCCTTTTCTGGGTCCCTCCCACCCCTCCCTCAAACAGGACTTACGCCAACTACTTAAAACCTTCTACCCACAACTAGACCCCCACCTTGTTGCCAACAACCCCCTCTCCATAGGCTCTTTCTTTTCTTATAAAGACACACTCCCGGTTTTACTTAGGTCCTCAGTGGTTTATAACTTTAAGTGCGCAGGCTGCAATGCCTGCTACATAGGCCAGACTGGCCTCCAACTCAAACTGAGGATCTGTAAACACCTGGGAACCTCTTTCCGAACAAATCTTCCCTCACTCAACCCTGAACACTCTTCTATTCGCAACCACTCCCATAGTTCCAACCACCCCCTCCGCTTCTCGGACTTCCAGATCCTCTGCTCAAGTCCTGATGACACCGACCGGAAAATACTCGAGTCCCTTTTTATCAAACAATTAAACCCTTCTTTAAATGCTGCTCACTTCTTTACTCCCCCACTCATTTCATCTCTCTCTCTCTCTCTCTCTCTCTCTCTCTCCTCTCTCTCTCTCTCTTCTTCTCCTCTTCCCTCTCTCTCTCTCTCCCTCTCTCTCTCTCTCCTTTTCCTCCCTTCCCATGGCTTCTACTAATCCTCCTCCTCCCCCTGCTCTCTTATCTCTCCCATTTACAATAGTGGGGTATGATATAGGGTATTCTGACTCAATTTTTCGACCAACTAACTTTTATTTCGCTTTCTTCTATTCTCTAAACTCCGCTCTCTTGTTAGTATAATTTTAACCTCTTATATACTAGGTATGTCTCGTTCTATTTAGTGTTGTGTATATTTGCTTTTCATTTAAATTTTGTGACCGTACACGCTAAGATTTTAACTTTTAATCCCGCTAAGTCTTCAATTTCAAAACATAATTTTAATTTATTTTTTTTTATCTTTATTTTTAGTTTTATTTGTTACTTTTTGTTTTAATTTTAATTTTCGCATCCTTAATTTTTAATTGTGCAAATTGTGTTTTAATTGTAGATAACCGAAGATGAGTAAAGAAAGCCTCGAAACGTCGTAACAAAATTTTTTGCACCTCATGTCTTTCGTGTAATGCTTGGTCGTCCTCATCATACTATATATATATATATATATATATATATATATATATATATATATTATATATCCATTATCTACTCTATCATATATAATAATATATATAATTAGTATATATATATATAGATAGATATATATATAGTATATATTATATATTATATATAATATATATATATTATATATATATATTATAATATATATATATATATATATATATATATATATATATATATATATATTCCTCTCCTCCAGTCATTCCGTCATTCCATTACTGATTCAATACACTTTTTCTTCGGTTTCCCAACCAGTCGATTCCCAGCACACTCACCACTTTATATCTGCTTAACCAGCCGACTATCAACCATCCTTTACAAATGACCAAACTCAATGTACTTTAATTTATTCTCTCATTTACTCCTTACTTCAAATCACATAGCTCCTTAATGCGTTCAGTCCCCATTTTATCAATTCTTTCCATACCTAATACGCCCCAAAGATTTCCATATGAAAAAATTGTACTTTAGATCTGTACCACTTATTCCAGACCACAGTTTCACTACTATACCTTAACACAGGTAACAACAAACCCTAACGTACCCTAACGCACTCAAGACTTAGTCCCTTTGCATCCACCAAGGATTTACTTGCTCCAGCCACCTTCTTACCATTCTCAACTTTCCTGCTACATAATGCATCATCCATTCACTTTTCATCGAACATATATCCTAAATATTTAAACTCAGCCACCTCTTCCAGTTGTTCACCATCCAACATACCTTTACACCCAGGACTGTCCTCACTCACAATCATAACCTTTCTCTTATCTACGTTTACTTTCAAGCTCCTTTTACACATCTTACCAAATCGCTCTACTAATCTCAAGATCTCATCGGATTCGTCACACAAGACCAAATCATCCGCGTATGATAGGTACGGCACCCTCCCCTTTCTCTCATTCTCCATCATTCTAATACCATCCCCTGCCACCCCCATCTCTAATTCTTTCATAACACCATCTATATACAAATTGAATAACCAAGAAGACAGCACATCCCTTCCTCACTCTGCTATTATTATTTCACCAATCACTTTAAAATCCATTTAATCTTATTCACGCTTTACTATCATCATACATACTTTTGATTCCATTCAGAAACCAACCACCAACACCATATATCACTAACACCTGCCATAGAGCTTCTCTATTAATCCTATTATTCGCCTGTCGCAAATCCATAAAACTTGAATACAATTTATTCTTCTTATCTCTCATTTTCTTAATCATTTGTTTCAATGTAAAGTTTTGATTCACACATCCTCTACCACTTAGTAGTACCATAACCACTTGCGCGAACCATAGCAACCGTTAGGCTTAAGATATGTTCCCTAGCAACGGGAGTCTTAGAGACTTCGTATCCCCCTCAAATTTTGTATCAACCCTTTATATGAGGTAACATGTTAGGCTATGTTAAATTTTTGTTAAGTTTTATTAAATATTACTATGATAATGTAAAATTAACACTGGTTTGTTAGAGAAATGCCTGAAAAGTGGAAATAGTTTAAGTTTT
>JABUQX010001260.1:17500-27500 GCA_015478945.1 Trachelipus rathkii
ATTCATTAATTTATGTTAGTGTGGCATCTGCTACTGGAAATATTAGGAAAGTTGCTCAGAGTAATGTGGCTTTATATTTTTTATATTAATGTTGACGATGTTTTAAGAGTGGTTGATTTAATTACGAAACTCAATGAGTTTGACAATTCAATTGAATACTTTGTTTATTTTTAAGGTGTTAAACTGCGCATGTTTGGCATCTCGAGTCGATATATCCAGATGTTTTTGACTTATCAAATTATCAGTTCGCCTCGGACATTCCTTCACTCATTAGCTCCGTCTTGTTACAGCGACAGAACGTCTCAATAGACGTCAAATACTTTAATCATGCATGTCTGCGTAATTATCGTGTATTCATTAGCTACAAATAAAAAATCAAACTTATGATTTAATACAAAATCATAGACATTTTATGTATTTTATGCATCAGTTCGATTATATTTCTTTAAATATTAAATAAGTGCTATTATAAAACCGCATTGATAGAGAGAGAGAGAGAGAGAGAGAGAGAGAGAGAGAGAGAGAGAAGAGAGAGAGAGAGGAGAGAGAGAGAGAGAGAGAGAGAGAGAGAGAGAGAGAGCATTCTCCATCTCTTCCTTGCGTCGCATGTTTCTCGCTATCATTATCGCTAAACATGTTACCTCAACATCAATAATTATTAACAATAATATTAATTAATATTAATAATTATAACTTGCAATTCATCTCATATTATCTCAATCATGTACGCATACAAGAAAAAGTGCTCCATTTGGAAAGTGATATTATTATGGCTCTCTTATCTAATATTACGCTGGCCCCTCTTATTTTGTTGAGAAGTGTATAGCAATAAGGATAGGTTAGAGAGTACGCAAGGGATCCGTTGTTCTCTTTCCTCATACAATCATCAGCAGTATTCACATACACTGTCAATCTATAAATCTATAACTTCGTAATACTGTATATTGACTCTACGACAGTGATACGGGGTACATCCAGACCTGCGCGATGTGTCAGTAGTGTATATACGATTTATACAGACAGTGTGTACGCACTAAGGGAGTTAGAAAAGAGATGAAGAAAGTGTGTTTAATATGTTAAGAGTATACATAAAGAGTGCGCTTAACACAAGATAATGCATGATGAATATGTTAGAAGTAGTATACATGAAAGATTGAGCATATCGGCTAAGTTTGGGGTCAGAAAATTAGATAGAGAATGAATGAGACTATGTGGAAGTACGAATCAAACGAGATCTCCTCAAAGCAGGAGAAGTAGTTAGGGGTACCAGAGTCCGAGAGGCTACGTCACGCTTTTCGTGTTTGTACGTACGTGTCGTATGCACGTACGTACGCACATGGTCGAAGACCATGTGAGTACATTACATTTTTATTGGTATTTTATTGTCTGGTGTGACGTCACACTCTTTCGTGGGTAATATTTAAGGTATACGTACGTGACTTCGTCACATACGTACTAGTGGTGCAAGTAACATCCGCATCCGCGGAGCATCCGCACATTATTAAAGATCCGCATCCGCATCCGCATCCGCGCTTTGCACTGCGGATGTTGAGCGGATATTTATTGTTGAGATTTGATAAAGAATTTTATACTAAAAATGAAAATGGTGACGGTTTAAAAAGAAAGAAATATGTAATAAAACTACAGCTAGACAGACGCTTTGGTTCTGTGGAAATTAATGACTTTCATACTATTGCAACTTACTTTGATCCCCGTTATATAGGCAAGTTTTTTTTAACACAATATTAGAAAAAGTTAAATCGTCACTTTGTGTTGCAGTTGAAAATCTTCATTCCGAATAGTCGAGTCAGTTAGTGTAAAAAGGAAAAAACGAAAAAAATCTACAGAATCAAATCTTCTACAAGTAATCAATAACAGATTCAGTGAAAGAATTTCTACAGTCCAGTGGTGATGAAGAAACACACGCATTACCAAAAGTTGTAGCGCAAATTGATTGAAAACTATCACAAGAAAAAGGGACTTGATACAAATGATGATCCTATCAGTTGTGAAGTTAAGCAAAATGTTACACGCTGCAGTAAACTTGCAACGAAATAATTCTCCTGTCCTCTAACTGTGCTCACTGAAACTGTGACGAGAGTATTTAGCAATGTTGGGCTAATATATGATGAAAAGAGAGAAACAGAAAAGGCAGAAAAGGCAAAAAAATTGATGTTTCCAAGCACAACCTTTCTATATTTTTGAATTTCAATACTAGTGCAAAAAGTATATAAATCCATTGTAAAAATCTCTTTCATTAAGGGGAGGTTTGGAAAAGAGGTTGGTGGGGTGCATTTAAGTTGGGTCCCCGTCCCACACCCTTGTAACACAATTATAATAATTAATAGATTGTGGATAAAGCTCGAAATATATTAGGCATATATATATATATAATATATATATATATATATATTATATATATATTATATATATATATATATATAATAATATATATTATATATATATAATATATATATATATATATAAAATATATTATATAATATATATATATATATTATATATATATATATAGTATATATATATATATATAATATATATATATATATATATATAATATTTATATATATTATATATATATATATATTATATATATAATTTTGACTTGGAATGTCCTTATGTAAATAAATATGTGTAATTGTGTGTATCGATTTTATGTATTTGTTTTTTAAAATTAAAAAGTGACTTTTAGGGTGTGTAATTCAAAGGGCATTCCAGTCAAATAAATATAAAAAAAAATAGAGTCTGAATTCTATATAAATAGTCAAATATATATATATATATTATATTATTATATATATATATATATATATATATATATATATATATATATATAGATATATTTATATAGACAGGTACAGTGAATGTATGCAATATATAAATAAATTAATAAATATATTTATATATAATATATATATAATATATATATATAGTATATACTATAATAATATATATATATATTATATTATATATATATTATAATATATATATATATATTATATATATATAGATATATATTTAAAATATATATATATATATATATAGTTATTATATATAATATATATATATATATATTAATATATATTATATATAATATATATATATAATATATTATATATCACAGTACTGGGCATATTTATTATGGATTTTTTAAAAATTTGCTATTTTTTGAATAAAAGGTATTGACAATTTACATTTTTTTTCAATTTTTTGAAGCTTATTTTAATCACACCAGAAATTAATATAAAATATTTTACTATTTATTACCAAACTTCAAAGTATGTGTGGCAGTATCTTGCAACAATGACAGATTGGTGAGATTATTCAGTGTTTATTATATTTTCACGTTCAGTTGCTGTCCTGCTTTCACGGGAGTGTGTGTGTTAGCGATGTTTTACACCTTTTATTTTTTGTTATAATTAGTGTACTAGTGTTTTATTGTCTTGGAGACCTCACATCACATCGGTTGCTAAAATGGCCTCAAAAAAAAGCTGGGAAATTCTTGTTTCAGATTGCGTGGAATTCTTTTTCTTGCTGCTCAGATGCTCCAGTTATTTAAAGGGCTTATTCGCCCCTGTATGGAATACTGTCCCACATTTGGGGTGGTTCCGGTTTCACCCTCCTTTTGGATAGAGTTGAAGCTAAGGCTAAGAGGCTTATAAACTGTCCCCTACTTTCTTACTCCCTTGACCCTCTTTCCTCTGCGTTCTGTGTGACGTAGGGGCCCTATCTCTTTTCTATAGTATTACAACGGCAGGTGCTCGAGTGAATTGACCTCTCGCATTCCTCCACCACTGCGTCGCCCTCGTAATACAAGAGGTGCCTTGTTCTCTCATGAATATTGCGTGAATATTGGAGACTCAAGGATCACTCATTGTGGTACCTCCTTCTTTCCAGCGACATCTGTTTTGTGGAACTCTCTGCCTTCTTTTATTTTCCCCGCTATATTCAATCTTCCTCTATTTAAATCCCGCGTCTGCGCCCACTTGAGGGAATTGCGTTAGGCAAGGGTCAGGGTGGGTTTACTTTCCATTTATTTTAATGTTTTTCTTTATGTAATTTTTTTTTTATTTATTTTTTTTTGCCCCCTCTGTTTGAAAAGTGGCTTGCCCGTGAGTGGTGGTATCATGTAAAAAAAAAAAAAAAAAAAAAAAAAAAATAAACCATTATTTTCAGAATATTTTGGTAGTCTATAAAAGTGATCAAATATGGGTAAAGTTAATGATTTGAGTCCACGAAAAGTCGGACAGATTAATGTGTTATTGCAAGTGAGCAACTTAAAACAGAAAGAAAAAGCAGCAAAACTTGGGGTTTCAACTCAAACAGTTAGTAATATTAAGAAGAAATTGAAATACGGTCACAGTTTGAGCTCAAATAGGGTTGGCAAATGTGGAAAGAAAAGAAAAACAACATCCAGGGAGGACAGAAAAATAGTTCAAATGGCTCTGAAAGATAGAAGACTATCATGTAGGAAGCTTTCCAATGTTCTACCAGCAGAAGGGATTAATTATTATTTCTAGAAGAACCGCCAATAGGAGCCTATTAGATGCTGGATTAAAAGCCTATCGTCCAAGAAAGAAGCCTAGACTAACTTTAGAAATGAAACGAGCACGTAATGCCTGGGCTCAGACTCATATTCACTGGACTTCTGAGCAATGGGAGTAGGTAAGAGTTGATCAGATAGCTATTATTTCTTTTATCACTCATAAAGAGCATTTGTTATTAGTAAAATCGCAATGACACTTGAAAATATCATTATTACTGAATTATCAACCATCTATGGTTTAAAGTCATGAATTTCTGTACTTGTTTGACTACTTGCATCATCTTCTATGCTTTTCCTACTGTTCATATTGTGTTTTATATTGCTCCAGATTGTATTCTCTGATGAATCCACCATTGCTGTGCTTGATGATCGTGTGCAGAGCGTGAGAAGGCGATCAGGTGAGGAATTTAAACCCGAATGCATGAAAAAAACGGTAAAATTTCCACAGAAAATCATGGTGTGGGATGCCATTTCTGTTCATGGCCCAAGTCGATTGATGATTGTTGAAGGCACCATGGACCCGCATAAGTATATAAATGTACTACAAACTCGTTTACTACCTCAAACAAAGGATTGGTTTGGCGATAGACCTTGGATTTTTCAACAGGACTCCGCCCCGTGTCATTCAGCGAAGTCAGTAAAGAGATGGTTCGCACAGAATGGCGTAGAGGTACTTCCATGGCCTGGAAATTCACCTGACATGAACCCTATGAGAGTTTATGGTCCGTGCTTGAAAGATGAAATAACGATGTTCAATTACGGACCAAATTAAAAAACTCATTTAGACCGTCTTTATTCAGGTTGGTTTCATGGGTTCGAAAAAATCCGAAATTGGGCAGAACTTTAATTTACTAGCCCGGGGCCATCTTTGGCCTCCAAAGTTTTCCGCCGTTAAGGCACTTGCAGGTTGGCAAGTGCCCAAACCCATGTACTAAAATATTATAGTTGTCCTGAACATATTAAAATAAATTCAAAAAAATTGAAATAAATTAAATATCATAACCTTTTTATTCAAAAAAAGCAAATTTTTAAAAAATTCATAATAAATTGGCCAGTACTATATATATATATTATATATATATATATATATATATATATATGACATATACCGTATATAATATATATTATATATATATATATATTATATCATATATATATAATATATATATATATAATATCCTAATATATATTATATATATCCGATATATTATATATATATATATATATATATAATATTATGTTATAATTATATATATATAATATATATATATATTATATATAATATATATATATATATATATCAGACATCCGCATCCGCGGATATTAAAATCAAACATCCGCATCCGCATCCGCATCAGCGGATGCAAAAGAATGAGATCTGCTGCATCGCTAATACGTACACACACATGGTCGTCGAAAATATGTCCATTGCTTTTATAGTTGTATGTACGTATGTGCCGAAGGCACTTACACACGCGCAAGGTCGAAGACCTTGAACCTACATTACCCGTGTGCTCACGTAGGTTCATGAGTGGTTTTTACCGACTTCTGTTGCTGTTCTTGGTGCACATTGGACCCTGGGCCCCGCACCATTGCTTAGCACCACACCACTCTCGGTGACTGCTTCCTCCACTCCGGCCCTATAAACCCCCGCTGCTTGCTCCTCGGCTCCTACCCGCTCCTCTCTCACTGGAGGTCATCGAGTTCGTAGGGGATCCACTGCGTTACCCCCACCCCCTCTCACTTGTTTATGCGTCGAGATTGGTAACCACCACTAACACTCCCTAAGCCGCACTGTAGTTGGTCATGCGTCTCAGTCAACTCCCGCCTTCCCTCAGTCGCATCCTTTTTTGTGCCATGATTCAAAAGAAAACCAATCCGGCATGATTCGAACCTCTTCTTATCCGAACCACCATATCAACTTCAGCGCTCTTTTTACCGCTAGTCTGTGTGTCGACGTTCTGAAGGTCTGATATTAATTTTTCCTTATACAGTGAATGCCTGAGAGAGAGGGGAGGGGAGGAGAGAGGAGAGAGAGAAGAAGGAGAGAGAGAGAGAGAGAGAGAGAGAGAGAGAGAGAGAGAGAGATAAAAAAAGGTTGAACTATGTTTAAATACATTTCATTACGATTATATATATATAATATATATATATATATATTATATATATATTAATATTATATATATATATATAATATATATATATATTAATATATATATATATATTATATATATAGTATATTAGGGATGTACCGATACCAGAAAGAGGCCGATACGATACCGATTACCGATACTCTATTTTTTTAGGGGCCGATCGACACCGATACCGATACCGATACTTTAATATAATAAATACACAGTAATAAGATAAAACATTTGTGTACTGCTTAGGCAACTCAGGGATTGCATTTCCTCTACATGTTCGAACAATACTTAGTCATTATTCATGAATTGGTAGTGCCCAAGCTATATTTATTTTAATAAATTAAATAGTATCTTTTAAGGAATAGTAAATGCAAATATAATATTAATAACTTTTTTTTGTGTTTATTCAAAAAATATTCCATTTCCATTTTTCAGTAAGTTACAAAGTCTTTAGCTTACTAGCTTTTATACTTCTACATTTTTGATTACAATGTTACAAGAAGATCTGTTAATTAGCTAAAATATAAAGAATAAAAATAATAAGAAGAGTCCCACCACTATTCACCTTTTAAAGGAGAAAAATCAATCTCGCTATTTGTCGAACATGACATAATAATTAAATATCTTTAAGATAAAGTTAGATATCATTCAAATACTCAAATTCCAAAATTCTCAAATTGTGATGCAAAAACTATTATGCTGTTCACTTAGTATTCTTGCAAGAGCTGCTTTCTTTTTGGGTGTGTACATTCAACCACGTACACTAAAAGAATACGCGTCGCTCCGACTGATGAGGGAGGGGTGATAATTATTTGCTTGCCAACACTGATAATAATGGAAACCTTGGCCCATTTTCATTCCACCACATGAAAAGGATTCTCTTCTGAAGGCAGCATCTCCATGTTTTCGTTAAGACCTCATCTCCGGTTCAAATATTACAATTTTACTGCTCTCTGCTTCTTGATCATTTATTTTTTAAATTTTTTTAGATGAAGTTTCTTGGTGTGATTTCCCTTTGAAAGTGAATGAGATGTCAATGCAATTTCAACCATGAACTTATCAAAGTCTAACGTATCCAAATCCTCTCCATCTTCAGTAGGTTTATTTGCTGAAAAGCCACCATCGTCACTATTCAGTGCTGTTGCCAGGGGTTGGTGTTAAGGCGGCTTCCACTTCTGTGAACTTTTTTTTTATGTCACGTGAGCAAGCTCTCGGTTATGCTATTTAAAATCCCATTTGAAGTGGTTCACGTCGAGATGCCATTCTTGTGGGGTTTCAGCTAGCTTAAAAAATTCCTTATTAGAACCTTTTAATTTATTTTTATTTTTTTTTACAGTTGATCACCACCACTCCGCAGATTAAGCACAGACGCAGATTTTAAACTGAGGGAGATTAAATTGGTAGGAAACACAGAGAGGAAGAGAATTCACAGAAAACACGAGGATGGGCAGGAAAGAAGGAAGCACCGAAGCGAACTAGTCTAAGTTACCAATATCAACACAAAAACTCATGTGGCGACACAGACCCTTTGTGCTACGAGGGCGTCGTAAAGGTGGGTTTGGGTTACAGCGAGTGGGAGGTTCCCTCGAGCCTTGCCGCTACTGGTACCTATAGAAAAGAGATAAAGCACCACCATCGCGCCGCAAAGATAGAGAGGTCAAGTGAACTGGAAAGTACAGGATAGTTTATAAGCCTTTTGGCCTTTGACGCGACCCTATCCAAAAGGCCGGATGAAACCAGAACTATCCCCAGATATGAGAGCATACTCCATAAAAGGGCGGATGAAACCCTTGTATAGCTGGAGTAACTGAAAAGAGGAAAAAAAGTCTCGCAGTCTAAACAGAACTCTAGTTTCTCTGACGCTGCCCTAAAAACCGTTGTGATGTGAGGTTTCCAAGACATTTTTTTTTGTTTATGTTAAGGCCAAGGATGTTTATAATTTGTCACAGGAGGGACGAGAGATCGTCGAAAGAATAGGAAGTATAGGTGTCTTATAAATAGGGAACACTTCGTAAGACAGCAACATAGGCTATCTACTCAAAACACATCAAATCTACACACAGGAGTAACAAGACGACACGGACACCACCCTGAAATTCTATGAACCAAGATCCAGCGAGCCACCCGCTAGAATCGAAAGAATTAAGACGAGAGGCAATTAACTAGAAATCACAAGAACGCTGGCGATCGACAGACTTTGCAAAAAGTATATAAGCTCCTGAAAGACCATGAGAACGCGCTCAGCAGGCTCATCGACAATCAACCGATTGAGCACAACCAAGATCGCACATGATAGAGATAGATGTGCAGGTTGACGAAGATTTATTAATGAAAAGCAGAACTAAAGTAGGACCGATACATACACCTCAACCACCTGGCAGGGAACACCACTATCTGACCTGAAAAAAGAAGAAGTCGCCCCATCAGCACTAGCAATATTGAGCGATTTGAAAGAAAGCTAGACATAAGTAAGCAAGAGAAGAAGGAAAACCAGAGAAGGAGGGAGCTTGGAGAGCAGTGACGCCTGCCATACCCGGTCAGATGCTTTGGATATGTGCCATCACACGCAAGTCTCCCAGTAGTTCCTGAGGGCGGGAAAACCATAAATCTGCTTAATAGGAAAGTAATCGCAGTAGACCTCGAGTTGCCGAAAGCCGTTACTGGCGATCGGAAAGAAGGGAATGAGATTCCAGATGGTCTAAGAAGTGAGGGTTGAGAAGGGTTTCAAAGATCTTAATAGAATAACAAGTTTAGAGTTACAGGGCGATAGTTAGGAAGGGTCAGAGCGGATTCCTTTTTTTGGAATAGGGTGGGACATATGCGCGCTTCCAACACTGAGGGAAAGTGCTTAGTATTGGGGCATAGAATATATAGTTGAACGAGGGGCGGGTTCAGCACCGAAGCACACTTCCTCAAAACTCGGGGGGAAATGCCATCCGGTCCACCCGCATTCCTAACGTTCATAGATTTCAGGAGGCCCATGTACCCGATTCAATGGTTAATCCAGGTTAAAGGCATAGGGACACTGAGAGGATGAAGGAGGAAGGAAGAAGAATGACAGAATCGTCCAGGGGTGAGTTAGAGGAAAATAGGAAGCCGAAGAGATTGGCATTTTCAGTTGGAGTATAAGCAACAGAACCATCAGAGCGAATAAGAGGAAGAAAGGAATAATTCACAGAGGTTGTTAGAGATGTTTTTATCAAATGCAGGCCAGAAAGATTTGTCAGTAGAGAGCCAAGGAGGTCTGCGCACTTTCGTTTAATGAAAGTTCACTTTGCTGGTCGAAGAGTAC
>JABUQX010001260.1:32500-40000 GCA_015478945.1 Trachelipus rathkii
TTATTATTTATTATTATTATATTATTATTATTCATTAATTATTATTTATATTTATTATTTTTATTATTATTATTATTATTATTCTTATTATTTATTACTATATTTATTATTATTATATATTTATATTATTGATTTTTATTATAATTATTATTATTATCTTATTTTATTATATATTATGATTATTATTATTATTAATTATTATTATTATTATTATTATTATTATTATTATTTATTATTATTATTATTATTATTATTATTATTATTATTTTTATTATTATTATTATATATTCATTATTAATTATTATATGTATTATTATTATTATTATTATTATTATTAATTATTATTTTATTATATATTATTATTATTATTATTATTATTATTTTTTATTATTATTATTATTATTATTATTATTATTATTATTCATTATTATTATTATTATTATTATTATACCCATTATTATTAATCAATTACTCTAGAATAATATTTATTTTTTCATAGTACTAGAACCTTAGGTAGCCACAATTATTATTTTATTATTATATTATTATTATTATTATTAGTATTATTTTATTATTTATTATTATTAATTATTATTATTTTTATTATTATTATTATTATTATTATTATTATTATTATTATTATTATTATTATTATTATTATTATTATTATTATTATTATTATTATTATTATTATTATTATTATTATTATTATGCTTGATACTGCAACAGAACTTGAAATCAATCCCTCATTTGTCAGAATATCCTTTCCAGAGCATTTGATTCCATTGAGTGACACTGTTGTCAAAGATCTCTCTACAGATCAGACTTATGGTTACAGGATAACTCAAACCATAAAGACAGGTGTACTTCCAGCTGATCTGGCATTATTAGAAATTGGTCCTGTAAGCCACTCTCGGTGATTAACAACTGCAAAAAGAATTTGTCTGATATGGGTTTCAAAACATGGCCTTAAAGGCAATAACTTGAAGACGTTACAACTGCTTGTGGAATACATTGTTGGTGTTTACAATCCTTGCTGGTTTTCAGTCAAATCGAAATTCTCTTGGGTAGAAGGACCTCACCACATTCTTTATCAACTGAAGCTCCTAAAATCTCAGAAGAAGGCAGAAGCAGTTATTGTTATGCCAACAATCCAATGTTCATCGTGGTTCAGATTTAGTGAAATGGTGCTACAGACATTTTTATGCTTGGAAGACCAAGAAGAAAGGAAAGCATTGGTCCAGAAGATAATTGAATTAATGAATGGAGATGATGATACACCAGGAGATCTATCTGTTCAGCCTAGGAAAACATCTGCAGTAAATCCAAATGCAACTTCTCTTTTGGAACTGATAGACTGGTCAGAAAAAGTATATGAACCTCCACTTACTTGTAAACTCAAAATATCTGAAATAAGAGGTTTCTTGAAGAGCCAATGCAAGTTCTAAAGTAGCCATGTCATGAACAGTCCATAAAGATGTGTGTGAAACAAGTAACATAGGCATCTGGCTGAGTGTATACTCATGAGAAACGAGAAGGATTCATTAGAGGCCAGGAAGAAAGCAGAAGAATGATGTCTAGGAATGAATTAAAGCAAGATTTGATGAATATTGTTGGTTGAAGCTTTTTACATTTTTTACAATTTGTTTTCAGGACAGGGTCCAATATTGGGCTCGGGCTGAACCCAATTTCCCCCCCCCCCTAAAAATGAACATAAAATTCGGAATTTTCAGCCGATTTTGACCCTATGAACACCAAACTGTAGCATTTTTGCTCTATAAAACGTTGTTTTCGGGTGTTTTTCTGTGTCTGTAGTCATTCTTTAAGAATTTTAAATTTAGGAGGCTTGAAAAAAGCAACAACATCATACGTTAAAAATAACAGGCTGAATATTGAATTTTTAGTAATATTTATATTATTATTATTATTACTTATTATTATTATTATTATTATTATTATTTAATTATTATTTTATTAGTTATTATTATTTTATTATATTATATTGCATTTATTATATTATATTATTATTAATTATTTATTATATTTATATTATTATTATTATTATTATTATTATTATTATTATTATTATTATTATTATTATTATTATTATTATTATTATTATTATTATTATTATTATTATTATTTCATTATTATTATTAATTATTGATATTATTATTATATTATTCATTATCTATTTATTATTCATTATTATTATTATTATGTATTAATGTTATTATTAATTATTATTATTATTATTATTATTATTTATTATTATTCATTATTATTATTATTCATTCTTATTATTTATTATTAGTAGTAATTATTTCTATTTTATTTATTATTTATATTGTTATGAATAATATTATAACCATCATTATTAGTTATTATTATTATTTTGAATATTATTTAATATTATTTATTATTCATTATTATTATATGTATTATTATTATTATTTATTGATTAATTATTATTATTATTATATTATTTTATTTATTATTATATTATTATTATTATTATTATATTAATATGTTATTATTATTTTTATTATTATTATTATTATTATATTTATTATTCATTAGTATTATTATTATTATTATTATTATTATTATTTTATATTATTATATTATATATTATTATTATTATTATTATTTTATTATTCATTCATTATTATTATTATTATTATTATTATTATATTATTTTATTATTATTATTAGTATTTTATTATTATTATATTAAATGTAGTTATAATGATTTACCTTATTATTATATCTAGTATTGTAATATTTTTAGAACTAATGTTATTTATTACATTATTATCAATATATTTACTACTAGTTTATACTAATAGTTTTGGGGTATTATTTATTTTGTTTTTATGATTATTATTATTATTATTATTATTATTATTTATTATTATTATTATTATATTCATTATTATTATTATATTCATTATTATTATTATTATTATTATATTATTATTATTATTCATTATTATTATTTTATATTTTATTATTATTTCATTATATTATATTTTTATTATTATTACTTTATTATTATTATTATTTTTTCATTATTATGTATTATTATATTATTATTATTATTATTTATTATTATTATTATTATTATTATTATTATATTATTATTATTATTATATTATTATGAATTTATTATTATTATTTATGGTTCATTAATATTATTATTATTAGTATTAGTATTTAATATTATTTATGTGTGTGAGTGTGTTATATTATTTATTAGTGATCATTATTACTTTTATGATTACTTATTATGGATTATTATTATTATTATTATTATTATTATTATTATTATTATTATTATAGTATATTATTTATTATTATTATTATTATTATTATTATTATTATTTATTATATTATATTATATTATTTATGTCATTAATTTATTATTATTAGTATTAGTATTTATTATTATTTATTCATTTTAGCTCTAGTATTATTATTATTATTATTATATATATTATTATCATTATGATATTATTATTATTAATTATATTATTATTATTATTATTATTATTTTCTTATTATTTTTTTATTATATTGTTATTATTCATTATTATTATTATTATTATTATTATTATTATTATTATTATTAATTATTATATTATTATTATTATTATTCATTATTATTATTATTATTCATTATTATTATTATTATTAAATTATGATTGTATTATTATATTATATATTATTTATTATTATTATTATTATATTATTATATTATTATTATATTATAATTATGCATATGAAGAAATTATTTTATGTTATTATAGTTATAAAAAATTATATTATATTATTTATTATATTATTATAATTATATATATTATTATTATTGTATATTATTATATTATATTATTATTATATTATTATTATATATATATTATTATTATTATTGATTATTTTATTATTTATTATTATTATTATTATTATTATTATTATTATTCATTATTATTTTTATTTATTTTTATTATTATTATTTTTATTATTATTATTATTATATATTATTATTATTATTATTATATTATTATTTTATTTATTATTTATATGTGATTATTATTATGATTATTATATATTATTATTATCTATTTTATTATTACTATTATTATTATTTATTATTATTATTATTATTATTATTATTATTATTATTATTATTATTATTATTATTATTATTATTATTATTATTATTATTATTATTATTTTTATTATATTATATTTTAAATAAAATATATTTATTATTATGATCTGTCAAAAGAGTCTTTACAGATCAGGCTTATGGTTACAGGATAACTCAAACCATAAAGACAGGTGTACTTCCAGCTGATCTGGCATTATTAGAAATTGGTCCTGTAAGCCACTCTCGGTGATTAACAACTGCAAAAAGAATTTGTCTGATATGGGTTTCAAAACATGGCCCTTAAAGGCAATAACTTGAAGACGTTACAACTGCTTGTGGAATACATTATTGGCGTTTACTATCCCTGCTGGTTTTCAATCAAAATCGAAATTCTCTTGGGTGGAAGGCCCTTGGCAAATTCTTTATCAACTGAAGCTCCTAAAATCTCAGAAGGAGCAGAAGCAGCTTATTGTTTATGCAACAATCCAATGTTCATCGGGGTCAGATTTAGTTGAAATGAGCTGCTACAGACCATTTATGCTTGGAAGCACCGAAGAAAAAGGAAAGCATTGGTCCAGAAGATAATTGAATTAATGAATGGAGATGATGATACACCAGGATATCTATCTGTTCGGCCTAGGAAAACATCTGCAGTAAATCCAAAGCTTCTCTTTTGGAACTGATAGACTGGTCAGAAAAAGTATATGAACCTCCACTTACTGTAAACTCCCAAAAATACTGAAATAAGAGGTTTCTTGAAGAGCCAATGCAAGTTCTAAAGTAGCCATGTCATGAACAGTCCATAAAGATGTGTGTGAAACAAGTAACATAGGTATCTGGCTGAGTGTATACTCATGAGAAACGAGAAGGATTCATTAGAGGCCAGGAAGAAAGCAGAAGAATGATGTCTAGGAATGAATTAAAGCAAGATTTGATGAATATTGTTGGTTGAAGCTTTTTACATTTTTTACAATTTGTTTTCAGGACAGGGTCCAATATTGGGCTCGGGCTGAACCCAATTTCCCCCCCCCCCCTAAAAATGAACATAAAATTCGGAATTTTCAGCCGATTTTGACCCTATGAACACCAAACTGTAGCATTTTTGCTCTTTAAAACGTTGTTTTCGGGTGTTTTTCTGTGTCTGTAGTCATTCTTTCAGAATTTTAAATTTCTCAAAACCCATGTTTTTGACATTTGTCGTATCAGCTTCCAGAATTTTTTTCGAAATGACTTCAAACTTAAAATATGCATAGATGGGTCCATTACCTACAATAGTCACAATTTTTGTTTTCTGTTTTTTGAGCTTTGTGCTCAGCGTTGTCCAATTTCCAAACCCACTTCTTTTGGATTTTAATAAGAAAAATTGCAATAATTATTTTCTTGTTCTTGCAAAGTAGATGAAATTTTCAGGATATATGTAGTCAAAAGAGATGCACATTTTTTAATTAGATAATTTCTTTGTATATGCATTAGTTTTGGATTTGTTCTTGGAACAAATTTAAAAAAAAAAAATTTTTGGAAATCTTTTAAAAATTTTCTTTTTAGTACAAAAAAAATTTATCTAAGTAAAAAAGATGTATCTTGATCGACTGTAAAAGCCCTGAAAATTTAATGTTGATCGGATAAGTAGAACAAAATATATATCAATTTTCCCTTTTCCAAAAATTCAAATATATGAAAAAGTGAAATATTAAGATATTTTTTTTATACTTGTCTGATCAACATCACATTTTCAGGGCTTGTATAATCGGGCAAGGTGCATCTTTTTTGCTTAGATAATTTTTTTGTATACTCAAAAGAAAATTTTTAAAAAATTTCCAAATTTTTTTTTTTGAAATTTGTTCCAAGAGCAGGTCAAAACTAATGCATATACAAAGAAATTATCTAAGTAAAGAATGTGCATCTCTTCCGACTACATATGCCCTGAAAATTTCATCCACTTCGTATGAACAGGAAAAAAGTTATCGCAATTTTCCATTTTAAAATCCAAAAAAAGTGGGTTTGGAAATTGGACAACGATGAGCACATAACTCAAAAAATCGAAAAAAACAATATTGACTATTGTAGATAATGGACCCGTTTATGCATATTTTAAGTTTGAAGTCATTTCGAAAAAGTTCTGGAAGTTGATACGACAAATGTCAAAAACATGGATTTTGAAAAATTAAAAATTATGAAAGAACAGACACAGACACAGACACAGACACAGAAAAACATCCGAAAAGAACGTTTTAGAGGGCAAAAAAGCTACAACTTGGTGTTCATAGGGTCAAAATCGTCTGATAATTTCAAATTTTATGTTTATTTTTAGGGAGGTGAAAATTGGTGGTAGCACGAGCCCAATATTGGATCTTCCCCTTCAGTGTTTGATAATAGAGACAAAATATAAATAAAAATTGTATGACTTCATTAAACCACTTTTTGAGCAAATTTTCTTGGAGTTTATGTTAAGTTATCCCCTTTTTTTCGGAAATTTCAATATACATTATAATCAAGAGCAAATTTACCAAGGTAAATGTTTATGAATAAGGAAAAACCATTTAAATTAAGATATTACATGTCAAAAGTCACATTTTTGGACCCTTCATTCACAAAAAAAACACGAATTTTTATTTTTGCCCTCCAAATTGACACGCCCTAATATAATAGTGTTTTATAGTGTGTGATAAAAGAGAGACTATTCAGGGATATATATATATATATATATATATATATATATTATATATAATATATATATATCATTTATATATATATATATATATATATATATATATATATTATATATATATATAATATATAATGTATATATTATATATATATATATACATAATATGATATATATATATATATATTATATATATATATATATATTATAATATGTGATAAAATAATAATATTCAGGGATATATATATATATATATATATATATCAGATTTCCCTTAAACGGTTATTGCAAATTGAATTCGGTGCAAGCAGTGCAAAGACTTCTTAATTTTTCATTTCACATTGTTGCAAGCAACGGAGGTGGAGTGGAAGGACAACAATTCTCAGAATATATATTTGCAGGAGTACATTTTCTCTTTGAGTAAGTTTTTCATTATATTAATATATACTATATATATAATTATATAATATATATATAAATACTATATATATAATATATATTTTATATATATATATAATTTATTTATATATATAATATATATATTATATATATATATATATATATATATTATATATATATATATATACCGTATATATGTATATTATATTAATATATATATATATATATATATATAATATATATATTATATATAATATATATATATATATATATATATATATATATA
>JABUQX010001260.1:50000-52500 GCA_015478945.1 Trachelipus rathkii
CTTAGCACATCTCCTATTGTCAAACATATCTCTAACATATCAATGTTAATTTTACAATGACATAGTAATATTTAACAAAACTTAAAAAAAAAATTTCATAACTTAACCTAACTATCACACTAACCAACGAATATTTGCAAACATATCAAAGTGCTCATATCAGTAGGGCTTACATACCTAACTTACGAATACACTGTTTTCATTAACAAAGTTCTTTGCTTATCAACGGTAAAGTAATTAACATTGACCATTAACCCTTTCAGTCCGACTGGGTCACTGGTGACCCATATTTTTTTATCGATATTTTTGGCTAAAATGTATCGATTTTTACGATTTTTTTATTAAAAATATACTAAAAGTATCGATTTATATCGATAGAATCACTCAAAATGCCAAAAAAATTATCAGTGTCCTTACAGCGGTCGTGCGAAGATGGTGTCGGAGACTCGCTCTACAATTTTTAATTTTTTGGTGAAGTGGTGGTTAGTTGGTGTTATCTAATTATTACACGACTTATTTTTTTCTCTCTTTTTTTGACATTTTTATGTAATAGAGAGACTAAATAAAAAAAGTTATTCCTTGTAACTTTTTGAAAAAAATGAGTCTATCACCGCCAAAATAGACTCCGTTTTACATGTTCCTCAGGTGACCCATCAGGACTTAACAGTCCTAATTCAAATATTACGACACAGTATATTATATATATATATATATATATATATATATATATATATATATATATATAATATATATATATATATATATATATATTATCTAATACAGTTTTTTTTTAATATATATATATATATATATATATATATATATATATATATATATATATATATATATATATATATATATATATATATATATATATATATATATATATATATATTATAAATATCTATATATATATATATTATATATTTAATATATATATCCACATATACTTATATGTATATATATAATATATATATATATATATATTATATATATATTATTTATTATACTATATATATATATATATAATATATATATATATATATATATATTATATATATATAATATATATATATATATATTATATATATTATTATATATATAGAATATATATTATATATATATATATATATATAATATATATTATATATATATATATATATATATATATATATATATATATATATTATATATATATATATATATATATATATATATATATATATATATATATATATATATATATATATATATATATATATATATATATATATATATATATAATTATATATATACACATAGATACATATATAAATATATATATATATATATATATATAAATATACAGATATTGTTTTCATTTTGTATTTATATATATATATATATATATATATATATATATATATATATATATATATATATTATATATATATATATTTTTTTCAGATGTCAGATTCAAATGTGATTTCGACCTCCACCCCTTCCACCTCCGCAGCTTCAACAGGCCAGCAGCCCTCCGCTTCAAATCGTGACTAGTTGCCGAAGGTGAAGAAAGCCCTATTTAGGAGGAAGCTAAGTATACGTGATGCCATCCGTATCTCAATTTTCCCTGGTGATGAATCAAAGGATGATCTTCAGTTCTCTGATGACGACGAAGACTACTACGGATGGCCAGCTGCATCGGCCATGTCTGATGATGAGGCAGCAAATGCAATATCTTAGAAGTCTTTGATGGGCAAGACACTGAGAATGACGGACCCCCTTCTCATCCTGTCCCTGCTTGTGTTGAACCCCACGATAAGTGTCGCTGGTGGGATTCAAAGGAACACAAATATATGGAGATCGAAAGACCATTTGCTGTACAGGAATATAATAAGTACATGGGCGGAGTTGATCTGCCAGATATGCTCATCGAGCCATACCGGATCAAATTCAATTATTTGCTAGACCTTTGCATTGTCAATGCCTGGCTGTTGTACCGGAGGGTGCATGAGAGCAAAGAGAGCAGGAAAAACTTTATGCCATTTGTCCATTTCAAGATCGAGGTGGCAGAATGTTTGCTGAACTCTAAGGTTAGTGGTACCCCAAGAGGAAGACCGAGCACTACCAGAGTGGAGGCCAGAGCTGGAGCCAGGGTAGGAGCTAGGGCAGGAGCCAAGGAAGAAAAGAGAAACACAAGACCAAACCATGAGAACCCCCTTCTCATCCTGTCCCTGATTGTGTTGAACCCCACGATAAGTGTCGCTGGTGGGATTCAAAGGAACACAAATATGTGGAGATCGAGAGACCATTTGCTGTACAGGAATATAATAAGTACATGGGCGAAGTTGATCTGCCAGATATGCTCATCGAGCTATACCGGATCAACTTCAATTATTTGCTAGACCTTTGCATTGTCAATGACTGGCTGTTGTACCGGAGGGTGCATGAGAGCAAAGAGAGCAGGAAAAACTTTATGCCATTTGTCGATTTCAAGATCGAGATGGCAGAAGGTTTACTG
>JABUQX010001261.1:7500-25000 GCA_015478945.1 Trachelipus rathkii
AACATGAGAATGTTTCAACATAAGTATAAGCTGAGTAAAGAAAGTATTTGAACATTTTAAAGAAGAACATAACAAAAATCCTGATAACAAAATAAAAGAAAACTTTCCCATCATAACAAGAAAGAATGATTTTTATGAATTGCGCCTCGGGGAATCATTGCTCTTAAGGAAACACAAACCAGTAATAAATATAAAATATAATGAAATGTCCAATTTTTCAAACATTTTTAAATAACAAGAAAGTCAATGCAGGTTAAATTTTCTAACTTTTAAAATTATTAATTTTATTTATTTATTTTTGTAATTAGTTTAAACGATATTTATATTATCAAAATTGTTAAAATCTAAAAATAAAACTATTCCTTGAAAATGTCCGAAGTATACGGACGAAAGCTTGGCACGTTAATTAAATCAATAGTTTTATTATATTCCAGAATAATATTAAAGAAAATTTCTTCTATAGAAAGAAATACTTTCAGGAGGCTTGAAAAGCATCAAAATCATACATCAAAATAAATGCTGATATTGAGTTTTTTAGAAATATTATTATTATTATTATTATTATTATTATTATTATTATTATTATTATTATTATTATTATTATTATTATTATTATTATTATTATTATTATTATTATTATTATTAAGGAAAGTTTGAACAAAATTTCTACATTTGAATAAAAATTATGATTTAAAAGAAAACATTATTAATAATAATAAAATATATTTTAAGTTACTTACAGATAGTATGGTTGAATATTATATTAAATTCAGTTGTTGTAGTAGTAGTAGTAAGTACTTTTTAGAACTAACCGGTCAATAATGTTTTGATTTATTTAATTCTTTTTATTAAATAACATAGTTTTTTTTTTTCACAATAATATTGAGCAAACTCGCTAGGCTTGTATTATTCACGAGTAATTAGAGTAGACAGAGATTGTCTCTCGGAAAGATTTTCATCCCGTTCTCTTTTAACTACCGTACATTAATAATTATTATAAGTAAATAAAAATTAGTTTGATGGACATTTAAATTGCATATGGTATGTTGTTTTATGTAAAATTGTTATCTGATTAATCGGTAATCGGCCTAATTCCTTATCGGTCCACCTCTAATGTCAATGCAATTTCGGCCATGAACTTATCAAAGTCTAACATATCCAAATCCTTTTCATCTTCAATAGGTTTATTTGCTGAAAAGCCACCATCGTTACTATCAGTGCTGTTGCCCGGTGTTTGCTGATAAGGCGGCTTCCACTTTTGTGAATCTTTTTTTTTGTCACATGAGCAAGCTCCTCGGTTATGCTATTTAAATGCATTCTAGAAGTGGTTCACTATCGGAGATGCCATTCTTGTGGGGTTTCAGCTAGCTTAAAGAATTCCTTATTCAGAACGCTTTTATATCCTCGAGAACTCGATTTATTATTGGAATCTAAAAACGTTTCTGCATAAATTCTTCACCAAAAGTAGGAAGAATCGGCCCATATTACTAATACCAAAAAAGAACCTGACATGATACTGCCGAGCCCTGATACTATCCGGTACATCCTAGATCTATTATTATTATTATTATTGATTACTTGATTATATTATTACTTATTATTATTATTATTATTATTATTATTTATTGATTATGCTTAAATTCGCAGGTAATAACTTGTGAAAAGAATTTGTACATTTTCTGTCATTGGGGAAGTTGATAAACTGGATGGGCTGTTTCTATGTTTTGGAGTACTGGTCAAAACTTTTTAAGCAGTGTTAGAAATGATGTTCTCTCGCACTGCGAAGTTATCTTAAGAATGCAGCGATAAGGGGCGAGGAAAGCTTCGTATTTATAAGTACAGAAAAACAGTCAGCCGCATTTATAAACGGCATGTAAAGGTATTGCCAACTATTATGTATTATTATTATTAGTTATTATTTTATTATTATTTATTATTATATTATTATTATTTATTATATTATTATTATTATTATTATTATATTATATCTTTCTTTCTTTCTTTAATCCCCATCACTTGTCCCAGATGTGGATCTGGGAGCCGCAAATGAACTGGAGAGCAGCAATGAGTTAGCAAAAGAACAATGATGTAAGTTGAAAGGAAAGGCCCGCCATAACCCTCTTTCATACGCCACACCTTGTAGTGCAAGCCAGCCACATCTAAAACTCCAGACCCTTTGGCTTGCCACAACAACAGGCGACGGACCCCCCACTGCTGGAATCTCGTCAATGGTTAGGGTTTCATCGCCCTAGTCGCAGGACCGCAACCATGGCCCTCGCAAAAAACACCTCGCATTTCACATATATTATGCAAGCGGCATTCTTGCTCGCTTGAACTAAATCTCACATGTCCTGTCAGAGCATTCCTCTTGCTGAACGCGTCAACTCCACTTTATTCTAGGTTTCCCCCAGCCGGTGCGATTTCGCCAACAACTCGCCTCTTATACATCCCATAAACCACTAACTATATCATCCATCCGTTTTCCGTAATGAACCAACCCATCTTGATTTAATTTTTCTCTGTTCACGCCCTTTTCTTCACATCCTCAGCTCCTATTTATTATGAGTTTTACTCTTTGTTGATTATTATTTTTTTTATCCCTTATTATTAATTATTAGAAACAGAGAATTGAAAATTTTTGGTTTCCTAATTCTTCTACAACTCACGAGAGCATGGAACCTCCAACACAGCATTTTTTTTTTTTTTTTTTTTTTTTTTAAGCAGCTAGATACTAGTTTAAAATTCAAGCGGAATCATTAGATAAAAAGTTTGGAGGATGTTGTTGTGGATTTGAGCTAATCTGAAAATTTGGAAGAAAATAAAAGATAGTAGCTGTTAGCTTGTAAGAGTACATCTATGTTGACTAAAGTCGTCAAAGCTTGTTATCGGAAATGAAGGAGCAATGAAATGGGAAAGAAAAGGGAATGATTTCTCAAGAGATTCATGTCAGACTTGGATGTCATGTTTAGTGTGTTTTAAATACCTTATAGATTTTATTTTTCTTGTTTTTTTTTTTTTGGGGGGGGGAACCGAAAACTTCAATAACTAAGGGTATGAAAATGTGTGGGTCGCTGTCTATAGTATTATATATATATATATATATATATATATTAATATAGATATATTATATATATATAAGTATATATATCATATATATATATATATATATATATAGTATATATATATATATATATATATATATATATATATTATATAGTATATATATATATATATATATATATATATATATATATATATATAGAACTGAGTTCAGTGTAGTGTGAAGAAAGGGGTAAATGAAAGAATAAATGAAAGTACATTGAGGTGGTTTGGTCAGGTGGAAAGGATGAATGACAGTCGGTTGTTGGTAAGGCGGATGTATAGTGGTGACGGAGTGGTTTGGGAATCGACCGGCTGAGAGACCCAAGAAGAGAAAAGTGGGATTGAGTCAGTAAACGAATGTCTGAAGGAGAGAATGATGAGTTTAGCAGAGGCGAGAATAAACGGTGCATAATAGGAGTGACATGGCAAGGTTGTGTGGAGGGGGGTTGGTTGTGGCCCACCTGGGCAGGGGAGAACCCTAACACTTGCACGATAGCCATAGTGAGCGGTCGCGTCGGCGGTCCGTGAAGCTCTAGGGTGGAATTTTCTGACTGCGACGGGTTCTTAGCTAATTAATGGTACAGAGGGTGCGGTAAGGCTGGGCTTTCTTTTTCGACTTTTTGTCATCGTTCTGGCTTTCTTCTTCTGAGCAATGTTACCGCGCACCTTACCCCGCAGAATACGGGAGTACAAGATACATAAGGAAGAAGAGAAAACATGTCTCTTTGATCTAAATATATATATATATATATATATATATATATATAGTATATATAATATATATATAGTATATATATATATATATATATATATATATAATATATATATATTGATATATATCTTATATATAAAATATAGTATAACTATATATATATATATATATATAGTAATATATTATATATATATATATATTTATATATAATTATATATATATATATATATATTATATATATATATATATACAAATATATAATATATATATATATATATATATATATATATATATATAATATAATAATATATATTATATAATATATATATATTATAATATATATATATAGTATATATATATATATATATATTATATATATATTAAGTATATATATCTATATATATATATTAAACACACCTCGCGGTGGGCCAAAAATTGCCAGAGGCCTATCTAAATTCCACTCAGAGTTTGTGAAAAACCGGAACGGAAATCCAAATGGATGGGCGACATGCATGCGAACAAGACGGGCGTTGAAACTGCCAAGTCAAATAGAGTTTGAAAAATTTGTGAGGGCGGCGAATGTTGACGACTTTGCCAGTTCACGAGTAAATATAAGATTGACTCTTAGCGGTATAAGTTGGGTCAGATAGTTGAAGAGTGGAAAGAATCGAGACTGTGTGGAAAGACGAGTCGGAAGAGCTCTCCTTACGGGAGGATGTACACGACTAAGAATTTCATTGGAGGAGTGTACATTGAAATTTGGCCGATAGTATAAAGTGATTGCATGACACTTTCACGGACAGAAGAGAGTGAGGAGAATTATAATTCAAATTACAATTTACTTTGTTATATCTATTAGTAAGATGTTTTGTTTTTGAATTTGTACGAAGCATAACAGGCTGCTTTTTAAGTCCTGGTTTTTTATAGGGTCATCTTCGTGATCACCAAAATGCTTATATGATTATAATTTTTTTAATTTGATAAATAGTTAACGATTATTGGAGTAATCGCCTGTAACAGGTGAGCAAGACTTAGAAAGAACTGATTGAATAAAAAAAAAACAACTAAACTGACTAAGCTAAATACCCACCTACCTATTGAGCCAATCCTTTAGAAGGTAAAAACAGGAAACTTTCTCATTATGTAAAATAAAATGGTTCTTTTTTCTTAGTTACTGAATGCAAGGCTATGATAGAATCATATGATCATAATTAAATATAGGAAATCGTGATGCCCTCATCTTTTCAAATGGGTTTGAACTTTACCCCACCCTGTAATACAAGTAAAGCCACCTGAACCAGTTTACCCTACATAGTATGCAAGAAATTCGTGGATACTGTGTACGCCACCGCCACCTGCCTTTCGCGTTAAGCACGCGCTACTTTAGTCCTTATCTTAATTATTTAAAAATACTTTTAGGCCATAACCCAGGCACTTTATCAACATTGATTTTTTGACATATAATAAGCTAGAATAGAAAAATATTCAACATTAGTAAGAACAGAGAAAAAAAAAAGGAAAGCAAACATATTGCAAGACACTTGTAGATTGTTGTTAGTCTTCTCAGCATTCAACTCAATCCTGTTATTCCTTGTAATGCAAGCAAAAATGTGTAGGAAGGAAGGCATCAAGGGCAAACTTAAAACTCAAGAAAATAGCACAAATCGTGATGATTGTTAAATATAACTATACAGACAAGTAGGAGTTTGATGATTGTTAAATATAACTATACACAAATAGGAGTTGAAATCAAATGCTTTATGTGTCGACTTCTCAGCCCAAGTGTAATGTGTAAATACCAGTGATGTATCCTGGTCTCAGAATTATGGTGTGGTCTACATTGTGTTTATTTTTATAATTCAGGAGCCTCTTTATTAATTTTTATTTAACCATTTTAATAAACATACATCCACTATACTCTTGAGAATTGACAGTTATCGAATACATATGTATGAGTATGACTCATTTTTTTACAATTTCATCAAAATATTTTTTTTCTCTCTCTTTAAAGGAATACAAAGTCTCAGAAAGAGAGAATGTCATCTAAAAATTTAATAGACAAAGAGCCGCAAATAGGGCTTGGATCAGATTTCAAAACATTTACTGTACATTTAAGGAATTGAGTAATTCAGTTGAAGAATTAGATTTTGGGTTTATTTTGATTTTTCCACAATGGATAATTGTGGTTGGTGCAGTTATTATAATGTTTAATTTGGTTGATATTATTTTATTTATTTATATTTTTATTTGTGAGTTTCATATATTTGTGTATGCGTACCCAAATATATGTCATCTTTCAAGAATTTAATATGTTTCAGATATCTTAGCTTTTTCTTTTTCTAATTTTTCAACAGTCATAGTTCATATAGGCAGGTACCTCACTTTTCAGTTATACTGTTAGGCAATTTGTGGATGTGCCTCTTGTTAACATTTCTTAGGAATTGAATTTGTATTACTGATTGGAAAAGGTATGTCCTACCCACAAAGATTGTTTATATTGGTTTGGTTTCATTATTATTAATTATTATATTCTGGTATTATATTTTATTATTATTATTATTATTTTATTATAGTCAATCCGTTACGTTACAGACAGAACTTCTACAGTATCTGTTCTGTTCACTATATGAAGAATAAGACTAGTTAGTAAACTTCGATACTGTCCCATTGGGGTAGGTTCTTATTCATTAATGTTCAATTTGCCAATTCATATAACTTAATCTAATCATTTTATGAGAGGTCCTATTAAATGTAACTATTTATTAAACAGACTTCCGGGGCTGGGTGCCCCCTTTCAAAAAGTAATAAATCTTATCAACGTTGCTACACTAGTGGGCATCGTTTGCCTGAATCAACTACTCAAAGTTATAAAATTAAGTATTCAATTGTATTTACACCAAGTAATTTGATAAACGAAAGCATGCAGAACTGGATCTAGTGGGTTTGGGTAGTACAGACCAAATTGTATAGATTAATTAACTTGTATGTTCTGTTATGTTTAATTATTATAAGTAACGGTTATTGTAAATATACTTATTTAATCTTAGGATAACATACCTCATTTCCAGGACATTCAATAGCCACAATCAACCTATACTGGATAGCTTGATCTTGGTTGAGAATGTTCGGGTTATAATTGTACTTATGTTTTTTTTTGTGTACAATATTATTACCACTATGCCACAATAGAAAGTTATATTTTTTGCTTAACATTGATTAATGAACTGTGTAGTTTTTTTTTACTATCATTCTTTAATAAATTTTACTATTTGGATTCTTTAGACTCAGTTTAATTCACCATTTCTTAAAACTTCTTATTCTCTCTATCATCCTTCTATCTATCTTTGTTATATATTAGATAAATGTTGCTTATTAACAGCTGCCGTGCGCTTTAAAGTGTGGTCCCTGTTGACATTTTGACTCTGGGAGAGTAAACTCTAAGCTCCTATCTGGGCATAGATAATTAAAGGAGCACTATCGTTGCTCGTGATTTGTGAGGCTAGGAGGTGGGGATCACCTGCGCAGAGGGCGACCACATTGCGGGTCAATTCATTCTCCCACCCTTGTTTTTTTTGTTTTATCATCAATTGCCCTGTAATGGGTTGCTTTAAATTAAATTCACAAGCGTGAGTGAATCACCTCTCTCCGCTACATACCCTTATATTTTACGTGGCGCCCGAACAGGGACCACATTTTGAGCGTGGCAGCATAGTAGAAATAACTAAATTGTAGATTTTCTTTCTTATCTTCTTATCCTACTATAAACATAAAAAGTAGATACTCTATAAAAATATAGTAACTTTACTTTAATGACTGTAGATAGTACATTTAGTGCAATAACATAGTAGTTTTTACATAGAATAACACTAGAAAATCATTGTAGTACTAGTATTATATTACCTTGAAAATATAGTACCTTAAAGAAATTACTGTAGTGCCATATTATTACTGTTTAGACGAAGACGTATACATTACTTTGTAAACTTGTAAAGTAAACACTAGTGGTGTAATTATTAGTGTAATATAATATCACTAAGATTCTTGACTGAAGTATACCAAGTTACATGCATGTGTATGTAACATTAATTTCTGTATTATTATTGGTTATTGAAGTAATTATACAATTTAAAATTTAAAAATTTATATGTTTATATTACTATTAGGATATTTATGCATTTTTTTTTTGAATATATATATTCTTTAAATATTCAACTAGGATTATATGATGTTTTTCCAAGGCCTATTAGCTAAAATATATCAGGACTGTCTGTAGGTAGGAGTGATTTTTAGCTATATTTCTATTTGAGGTTCTTTATAGTACACTCCTTAAATTAAAAATTGTTAGCAGCTGTTTTTTTTTATTAATTGTCAACTTGTTAGGGAAAAGCAGCCCACATAACTATTTCTATTATAGATATATAAGAACTGAAGTCAGTCAAACTATTAGGTAGGTTAGTTTATTCGAAAGAAGCCACTGGCCTATCAAGACTTTAGGGTTTGTCATAAACGTTATACAATTAAATAAATTAAAACATTTTTATTTTTAAATATTCTTATAAAACTATTAATAAATTTTTTTTTTCATTCTTATAAAACTACTAATATATTTTTTTTTAAAATAAAAAATAAAAATGGAACAGCCAGATAAAGACCGACTGGAGCAGTTTGTGGAGTTGGAGAAGGAGTCAGGAGATCACATCTTTAACCCAGACGCTCTGTCAGTATCTCCTTTGAGAGGAGCTGGGGGTGGTTTGAATGTTGAAGAAAAGGTTAATGTAATTTTGGATGAATTTAATAGTAAAATGTCTATATTACAAAAACGCGAACAAGTGTTAATGAATTCATGTAGAGAAAATGTTCAATTAAATGCTAATGATGAATCAGAGACCGTACAGACTGATGTCAGACAAGGGGAAAATGTCCCAGGATCTGATTCAGTAGTCTCGCCGTTAGAAGCGGCAAATGTACATGTTCATAATAGTCCGGTTAGACCAAAGAATGTGACTGGCACTGCTGCGAAACCTAGAAATAATAAAGTAGAAAACATAGTGCCACACTTGTCACATTTTCAGGTACCTAACGCCCAAAAGTCATTTTTAACACAATTAGAAACAGTGCAACAACAACAAGCTCTGATGATGCAAGCTATAGCACTCCTTACGGAGTTAGTTAAAAGTTCACATAAGGTAAAAGTTCTTGATCCTGGTAAATACTGTTATGAAGCAGATCAAGACTTTCTTCAATATATGACAGAATTTGAGGCTTTTTGTACCCACAACTATCCCAGGTCTCCTCAACAATGGTTGAGGTTATTGGGCAGGCAGTTGGAGGGGTCATTTCGTCAACTGTATGACTTAGTTATTAAAACAGATAGAAATTATTATTCAGTAAAGAAAATATTAATAAAATGGCATAAAGAGGAGGAGAAGAAGAAAGATGAACGAAATTTACGCACATATCACGCTGCATGTTTAGGAAAAGGGGAAAGCATCCGTATGTTTGCCTTACGGTTAGAGCAATTGGCCGCGAAGGCATACGATGAACTTGATATGCGCCAGCATAATTCATTAAGAGAAGCTTTTATACTTAGTTTACCCACAAATGTAGAAAAGAAAATGAGAGAACATCTTTTAGAAAATGAATCTGATGAAACAAGAGTCTCGTGGGAACGACTTGTGCAGCTTGCCGATAAATTTGATCGTGAATTTTATAAAGGCAGAGTTATCATTCCCTCATATAGTACAACTGGAAGGAATAATATAGGGTTGAATCAAGGTCTGTCAGACTCTAATCAATATAATGAAACAATATGTATAGACGTAGCAAAAGCCAGTTGGACGGAGTCGTTGAAAACTGGAACTGCCGATGAAAACAAAGATGATAAACAGCAGGATAATGCAAACAAAAATACCACCAGTCGTTACTACACAAACACAAACTATAAGAATGTTCAAATGAAGAAACCCACAGATGACAAAGGTCTTCAGTGTGATTATTGTGATCTGTATGGACATGTCATGAGTGACTGTTTTAAATATTTAAATATATGTTCATATTGTAAAAAGAAAGGTCATAAAAGAACTGACTGTAGATTTTATAAATCTTCAGTAACACAGGTATCGGAGGTTCACAGACCCTGCCCTTTTTGTAAAGGGCCTCATGCGGGTATACGTTGCCCTGATAATACTCCACCTCGTGGTAATGCTGAAGTAAAAACAAATAGTAATCAGTATAGGTCACCGTCCCCTGGAAAAGCAGGAGTAGAAGTAGGAAGGGGGGATGGTGATGCCAGTGTTAGACTCAGAGAGACTTATATTAAAGACTGTGATGTGTGTAAGGGATCACACAAGCCAGGTCAGTGTCAAGGGAAAAATAAATTCAGTAAAAAACGGGGAAACTAGGCCACTCCACAAATGAGAGCCAATTTGTGGAGGGGGTCGATGTTTTACCTATTTCTCGGCTCCTTGATGAAGAAGCTATTAAAATGGCACATAGTAAAATCATTTCTAATGAAGTTGATCTCACATCACTGGGTGATTGCTTGGAGATAGATGCCATTCCCTTGGATCCTCCAAGAACAGAAATAGGTAAAGTAGAAGAGGAACTAATGAACTCGGATATAAACGAGTTTATCCCAGTGAGTAAGGATTTGTTAGTATGTGATGAGGAGAGTGATACATATGATGAAAGCCTTGTTGTTACGGTAAATCTGTGCCAGACGGACATAGATCCTCTTTTAGTATGTGTGTCGTTGGACGAGAACAAAACTGCATGGCATGACGGTCTGATTGACAGCGGGGCTGGAATCAGCTTAATTAGATCAGATATATTATTAAAATTAAAAAAAAATGTTAAATTGTTGCCTTCTGCCGCTGTTCAGGTAAGGGCTATTAGGGGTTTTGGGGGAAATATAACAATACCTATTGAACATTATGTTGAATTGAGAGTGCATTTTGAAGGAGGGTTTGTTACCAACATTGTAGAGTTTTTTATCGTTCCAGAGAAATATATGGACAATGCGCTTATATTGGGTACTTGTTTGTTACGAGATAATCAGTTACTCCCTGATATGTCCCGAAAACTATTGTTGCGGAGGGAAGAAAAAAAGATGGTGACTGTAGCCAACGGTGTTGAAAAAAGTAAAAACACAATGAATAATCCTCAAGTTTGTACCATAACAGTAATAAATGAACAACTCTTAGCAGATTCTAATATCAATGAAATAGATCTTTTAAACAACATCTCCCAAGATAGGGAGCTAACTTTATTGAAAAAGGGAATCAAGGAATTAGATAATAAGCCGATTTGGCAAAAACTCAGTAAATTTGTTCCTCATAAAACAAAATTATTACTTCGGAATGATTTATTATATTATGAAAGTGGGCCTACAGAATGGTTATATGTGATATCCTTCGACCTACTTGTTCAGGTTGTGTGTCACCTCCATTTCACTTGTGCCCACATAGGGCGAAACAAATTATTACAGTTAGTACACAAACAGTTCTGGCATCCTCGGGTGAATCAGGTTGTCTCTGATATTGTAAGATGCTGCCATATATGCCAGAAACAAAAAACATATTCCTCAAACATGACTCCCCCGATGCTGAAAATATTGGCTAATTATCCATTCGATCTATGCGCAATGGATCTATTACAGTTTCCAAAAACCATTGCAGGGAATAAATACTGTATGGTACTTATAGACCATTTCTCCAAATGGGTATCGGTTGTCCCTCTACAAGACAAAACAAGCCATACAGTATCCCAGGCACTAAAACAGCAGGTATTACCGTTCTTACCAAGAGTTCCGTCCAGAATCCTTACGGATAATGGTACAGAATTTGTTTCGCGAAATTTTCAAACCGTATTGCAGGACTTTAATATTAAACATGTTCGCGCATCCCCTCTCCACCCTGCTAGTAACGGGTTGTGCGAGCGTTTTAATCGTAGCCTGATTCAGATATTGAAGTGCTTGGTTTGGGAAAAACCAGATCAATGGGATGAAGAATTAACCTCCTCCGTCCTCATTTATAATAACACAGTTCATAAGGCCTTACAAATGTCCCCCACCGACTTCCTTTTAAAGAAATCTCATGGACAAGATCTGCATAGTTTCCCACAGTATTGGAAGGAGGGGAGCATAAACTTTAGACCATTCAAGGTGGGACAACTGGTTGCGAAAAAGGTGGTATATACGGGACATAGTACAGCCCATAAATTTAAGAAAAAGTGGGAAGGCCCTTTTACGGTAATAGAGGTGAATGAAAACTTAGTTACATATGTTATACGACGGACGGGAGGACGATCTACAAAACAGGAGAAAGTACATTTCTCACATTTACGTGGCTGGATAGAGATTCCTCTATACTTACAGCGTTATTTAAAAAAAAACAAGGCTCTTAAGGAACAATTCTTCCTTGATGAAGAAGATGAGGAGAAAGAGTTTTGGGATATTGAAAACACAGAAAATTTGGAAATGAATAATATAAAAGAAAAGGATGATCAGTTTCATGAGGACCCCTCATATTCGAATTTAGGCCCGTCAGAGCAGTCTGAAGAAGAAGAAAATGATTTTGAGGGTTTTTTAGAATTTAATCCTATTTCGGAGGATCTTCAGAACACATTGTCTAAATGGACCGAAAATCTTACAAATATAAAAGAAAAGCTATGGTTTTCTCCACCTCTAATAGGAATCGGACAACCAATGGACCGAAGTCGTATTGACTCCACAGTTGTGGACTATAGTACTTCCTCCCCTAAGGACAAGATAGGCCAACAAATGGGAAGGATCAGCGGAGGACCGAACCGTCTCACATTGTCCCCTATACTGGAGGATTCAAAAGAATATATGGATGCACCCGAAAATAACGTAGAAATAGGATCCCCATTGATGGATTATAGGGATTTATATGTGGGATCATCAGATAAATCTGCTAATTTTATTACTATAGACCAGGTGAACGAAAGTTATTTTTCAGGTTTCAATCCAGAGTCAGTACATTTTCATGCCCACGAGTGTCCAGATGTTTCATTGATAGACCGTGTTTTTGGGGGTGTTAATAAAAATCGGACACAAAGTTCTTCGAAAGATGTAGAGCTTTCTTCCTTCGAAGAGAGAGAGCCGGGGTTGCTTATGCCACCTGGTTCAAGATCATCGGAATTCTCTGGTTTTAATCCGGATGAAATCATTGCCCATCCATTAGTACCTCGAGTGAGGTTGGATTTACATAATGAATCGCACGGACGTGCTCAGTTATCCCCGCTTCCAAGGGGGCTTTTTAATTATACATTTCTGGGAGAGGTAGTGCCTGATCCAAATGACCCTACGGGAAATGGGTTGGCGCTCGTTCCTATTATAGACAATCCTTTTCTTAATCAAAACCGTATTCGCACCCGACAGACGGGGCAAGTTGAAGAATTACCATATATAATGTCTACTCCATTAGAATTTGCTAAAAGGGTTCAGCGAAGGCGAAGACGGTAAAATTACCACCACTCATAAAAAATTAAAGTGCCACCACTCATGGGAAATAAAAGAATGTACCACCACTCATGTAAAATGGAGTACCGCCACTCACATAAGGAAAATACCACCACTCATGGCCCAGAATGTACCACCACTCATGTAAAATGGAGTACCGCCACTCACATAAAGATAGTACCACCACTCATGGCCCAAAATGTGCCACCACTCATTGACATTAAGGGGAATTATGGGGGTCGGTCGTGTTATAAAAGTGGGGGGTGGGTACTACTTTGGTGGGTAAACCTTTGATATTGTTTTTTTCTTAAATTCCGTATAAAAAAAGATTTTACTCATTCCATAAAACTTAATAGTTTAAAATTTATAAGTTTATATTGTTTTTTTTGAAGAGACCTACTCGTTCCATAAAAACATTTAGTAAACCTTTAATAGTTATTTTTTTTTTTTGGAATTTTCCTATAGTGGGATATCTTTTTCAATAAAAACTTTAAAAGTAATTCAGCATTTTTTTTTAAATAAAATATTTGTTTGTTTCTTTGTTTCTATAAAAGCATAATTAACATGGTATTAAAAAAATTATTTGAAGTTCTCTTAAAATTAAGGAAATATTTTCCTAAATTAATATGGTATAGAAAAGTATTTGAAGTTTTACCTATATTAACACAGTTGTACAAACACAGTATTAACACAGTTTGTTTTAAAAAAGAAAAGATTATTTGAAGTTATATTGGAGTTAAGCATATATTCAATGGTTTTTTTTAATTACTTACCTTAGAAATAATATGTACAGACTGAGTAGATGAGTAGGACTGAGCTTAAAAAGACTCCGGACGTAAATTTTTTTGTCAAGTTAAAACCTAGGTCTTGTAAAAACATCTAAAATCTTTAAATGATCCTAATTATCTTACTCCCATTATCATAATTACTAGAAATATTGCAACTATAATTATATTAAACAAGTAGTTTAGAGTAATGTATATACCTTATATATATAATATATATATAATGTATTATATAAACTTATTTAGGTTAGGATGTCTAACCTATAACTTACCTCACAGGCTTTAAAAAAAAAAAAAAAAAAAAAAAAAAAAAAAAAAAAAAAAAAAAAAAAAAAAAAAAAAAAAAAAAAAAAAAAAAAAAAAAAAAAAAAAAAAAAAAAAAAAAAAAAAAAAAACTATAGGAAACAAAATAAAAAAAAAAAAAAAAAAAAAAAAAAAAAAAAAAAAAAAAAACGATGAAAAGTATAAGAAAATATTTATACTACCTTTACTAAAAATATTATGGAATAAAAGAAAAAATTACACTTTACTATAAAAAATCTTATTTAAAAAAACCAAAATTTAACAAAGTAGAGAAAAAATTCAACTTACTATAAAACTTTATGAAAAAAAAAAAAAAAAAAAAAAAAAAAAAAAAAAAAAAAAAAAAAAAAAAAAAAAAAAAAATTTTATTTTATAAAATTAAACATAAAAAAAAAAAAAAAAAAAAAAAAAAAAAAAAAAAAAAAAAAAAAAAAAAAAAAAAAAAAAAAAAAAAAAAAAAAAAAAAAAAAAAAAAAAAAAAAAAAAAATTTTGTATATATATATATACCCACTGGATTCCGGTTCGGCTTGTGACTTGCGTTCAACAAAGAACAAGACGACCGGTGAACCGGAGTTCAGTCGGTAACCTCTTTAATATCTTTCCAGAACATGCCTTTATTACTCGCAGTAGGAGCTAGTGAGCTCAATTTACTGCAGAATGAACAAGAATATTTGAAAAATCATTATCAACTAGATTTGAAGGTGGATTATAAAGCCGGTATGACCATTCACGAATGTTTGCCTAGAATTCGCCAACATATGACAAGAGAGGTAAATTTTATACTGATATGGGCTCTAACCCCTTTAGCGTGGAAACGTACCCCGGTCCTCCACAATGGAAGATCAACTACTGTATTTGGACCAGATCCAGAGTTTTCTCTCGCTACCATTGCTGAAATTCCACCAATAATGGATGAGATCACTCAGTACTCTGAAAGTATTAACCCTTCCTCTAGGGTATTCCTGATGATACCCCCCATCAAGGACATGTACAGTTTTAACTGTAAAAGGTTAGTGCGAGCATGGGGACCCAGATATGAAAACTTTTTAGAAAACCATTTGGTCTTGAATCCCGACAAATTGAGGAAGCATTCAATCTTTAGCTTCACAAGATTTGAAGACCTCGCATATCAAGACTACACCTGGAGAAACAAAGTCTGTTTTAGAGGGAATCATGTACTGAATTTCCATTATGATACTAAAATCACATCAAATAGGTCGAAAACAACGCCTCATGGGGCTTATCTCAGGAAAATGACCTTACAGATGAGTTCTCCCTTGATCCCTGATGGTCTTCATTCAAATAAGACCTTTCTCATGGCCTTTATGGAAAAGTACAGGGGATTCTTTGAAATTAAGAGGAGAACAGCACGTTTCGAGGGTATTCAGGAGGATCCTAATACTGATGTTGATGTGGAACAACAGGAGATAGAGGTCTTAGATGCAGCCTCATCAACAGGACGGAGTGATTCGCCCTCAATGATTGATCAATGGTTGCCTGCTCCTAGGCTCATTTCTCGTACAGTCCGTATAGTGGAGGAAACTACTCCAGCGAGCCAGGAGGTTCGCCCACATAGAGAATTCTCCGCCCCTTCTTCATTGGACAATCTGTATCGTACCTCTCCTCCTGCATTTTCCCCCTACTCTAGGCCACCACCTCCTATTCCTCAACAGCCGGTGTCGACTCAAGGCATGGAACATCCTTTGCACTATTACCATCACTCCCCACAACAAGCCACAGGAAGTGGTTTACCAAACCGTTTATTGCGGGATTATCATAGAAAAATAATTAGAACACATATTCATTTAGCTTTAGTGGAAACTTCATATTTGGAGATGACAAATATAGTAAGACAGGAATTCTTTAATGAGTTCCGTAGAGCCCTGAATGAAGAAGAAGAGGTTGTTCAAGGGGTTCATACTCAATTGGAACGACATGCCTAGAAAAGAACTAGGTATTCAATGAACTAGTGATCTCAAAATGTATATATATTGTAGTTACTAATTATTAAGTTAGAAACGAAAGAAAGATATTATTTGTTTTTTCTTTGTCACAAGTACCAAAGACCAAAGAGATTTCTGTTTTATATTTTTTTTAATTGTTATATTATAGAGGGCTTATTATATTAACTTTATACTTTAAGTAGAATGAAATTTAGTTATGTATTTAGTTAGTTATTCACTATGGCCTCCAAAATTGTAAACATCACCCCGTATTGATTCGGAACCCCTCTACCAATAAATGTTTTGTAAAACAAAGGAGGGGCTTTAGATTTACTACGGGGGGATGTAAGGGTGAGCTCACCCTTGGCAGGTCATATTGCAAAACATTTATTTATTTGTTAGTTTAAAACATTTTTTTTTTTTGTAATTTTAAGGAAATTATTAATTATATCTGGTAATTATTTTAGAGGTAAAATTATTATATTGTATGATTTATCAACTTTTTATGTCATATATCTGTGTATGCATACACAAATATGTGACATATTACAAGTATTTAATCATTTCAGCGTTCCTAGCTTTGTATACATTTAAAGTTTCATAGTATTAGTCATAATAGGCAGGTGCATATATCACTCAATCATTATTGATTTTATCGTGGAAGTTCCTGTTTATGAAAGTTCTTTGCCTTAATTAGCTGTAACTGGAATAAGGTATGTGTTAAAAGTAAAAGCTCATGTATGGAATAGAAGGTACAATTTGTAAAACTATTACTATTATTATTTATTAGTGTATGTTTTAATTATAATGGTTATTTGTTACAGACAGAACTTTACGTTCCTGTCCTCTAAGGCTAAATAAAAATCGCTGCATTGTCCCAAAACAAGTGGGGTAAGATTTATATTTCTCTAGTTAATGTTTTTTTATTAATATTCAATCATGGGAAATTTGTATTAATGTATTATGTTGTAAGGGTGAGCTCACCCTTGGCATGTCTGCATATTATTATTCCAAAACGGGAGCTGGGGCTCCATAATAACGTTAAACTTTTCAACCTTACAAATCATAACTGGGAAAGCCAGCGTATAATTCTCACCAATAACCGAAGCTGTTGTTCGTTAAAAAGTCACATATTTAAAGCCATAAAATTAAGTATTCATTTATATTTGCACG
>JABUQX010001261.1:30000-40000 GCA_015478945.1 Trachelipus rathkii
GGGGAGTTTTTTTTTTTTTTTTTTTTTAATTAAAACCCAATTCAGTGTTGTTTTTTTTTGGGTGGGCTGTGTATGGTTGATTGTGTGTGTTTGTTTTTGTGTGTGCTGTCTGATTGAATGACTGGACAGAGAAGATGTAGGGGTGGGCGTAGGCTGGGGTTCTCTATTGACTTCGCCAACGTTCGTGGCCTGAAAGCTAACCATGAATCTGGTGGAATATACCTCGCTAACTTCTCTACCTAAACATTTTTTTACTGTCTGAGATCCAGCTAGCCTGTAAAGTTGATTTTTAAATAAAACTAAATATATCTCTAACTATAAATTTTTCTATAATTTCAGACTAAATGGTGGAGTCTGTGCCTATATAAACATTAACACTCCTGTAACACGTCTTGAGAATCTTGATTCTCCTAATTTCGATGTTCTTTGGTCTTAAAATCTTTCTTCTTACTACTATAATTATCTTGTGTTTCTGCTACTGGCTCCCCTAACGGAACAGATTATCACCTTCCTTTTTGAAATATCTTACTACTTCTCATGAGACCGTTAATTCTTCCCATCCAAATGCTGAGATCATCTATTTAGGTGATTTCAACGTACATCACACTGAGTGGTTGGGCTCCTCTCATACTGATGCAGGTGGGGAGGAGACCAAAACATTCAGTATTCTCAACGATCTGGAACAGTTAATTAAAGAACCTACACACATACCAGATCGTCCTAACCAATTCTTGAACACACTTGATTTATGTTTCACCACTACCCCTTCTCGATATAAATACACCATTTTCCTTCCTATCGGTAATTCTGACCCCAATCTTGTAGCTCTTAATTTTACACTTTTTCTCCAGTAAAGCTCCACATGCCCCAAACGTACTCTTTCTGGCACTGTTAACGGGCCTAATTGGGGGGCATTGTTGCGTCGTTTTCTTTGCAAACTAAATGCTGGAGTGAATCTTGCTTTGACTCGGAGGTACGCTTCGGTCAACCGCTGAAAAGGTAGGGGCCGTAATCGTCGAGGGTATGAGCGGTGTTCATTCCATCCTTTCTACTAATCTTTTCTCCAACAAAAATCCATGGTTCGTGGGGGAATGTTCTCGCTTCATTCAGGAGAGAGACATTGCCTATCGGGCATGGAAAAACTCTCGTTCTCCTATCACTCTTAGCTAATTTCCATTCTGCTCGGAATCGTTGCAGGGCTATTATTCGGCAGGCTAAGCGCTGCTTTCACTAAATGAGAAAGTGCGACAACCTACTTGGTTCTCCTACTGATAAAATTTCTGGCCTCTTGCCCAAAACATCTCTAACTTTTGTAAATCGGCCTTTCCTCCACTTATTCGTTTCTGACGGTTCTGTAGCTAAATCTCCCTACTGAAAAGTTAATCTCTTCGGCCTCCTTATTTCATCTAAATTCTAACCCTGAGACGATTCCCGGCATACCTCCCTCCTGCCTTCTTCTCCTCTCAGGTTTTCCTTTCCTCTTCCGTGATTACCCATGCTCGGGTGTATGGGATTCTTGAGATTTATGAATGTCAGAAAGGATAGTGGCCATAATTGGCATTCCCTCCCCGTGTTTGAAGGGAGTGTGCTTCTGAGCTGTCCCCTGTCCTCGCTTAATACTCTCTCAATGTCTTAATACTAATACATTTCCTCAATGCTGGAAGCGCGCATATGTCCAACCAATCCCGAAAAAGGGTAGCCGCTCTGATCCTTCTAACTATCGTCTTATAGCTCTCACTTGTATTCTATCTAAGATCTTTGAAACTCTTCTTAACTCTCATTTCCTGGTTCATCTGGAGTCTCATTCCCTTTTTTCAGATCATCAGTATGGCTTTCGACGCTCGAGGTCAAATGGTGACATACTTTCCTATCTCACTGATTTATGGTCTTCTACCCTTAGGGACTATGGGGAGTCTTGTGTGATGGCAGCTTGACATATCCAAAAGTTTTTGATCGAGTATGGGCAAATGCGTCGCTACTCCTAAGCTCCCTCCTTTGGGGGTTTTCCCCCCCCTCTTTGCTTACTCATGTCAAGTTTTCTCTCTGGTCGCTCCATATCAGCACTTGTTGATGGAGCGACTCTTCCTCCTTTCCTGTTAATTGTGGTGTTCCTCAAGGTTCTGTTTTATCTCCAACTTTATTCTTACTTTTCATCAACGATCTCCTCAGCTGTACTTCTAACTCTGTTCATTCTTATGCCGATGACTCTACTCTCCATTCTTCCACTCATTTCAATACTGCTCCCTCTTTTGGCATCTAGAGTTGCCTCCGTCTTCATATTTCCGATTCAATTCCTTAGCTGTCCGGATGATATTTTTCCCCGGTGGGGCCCGCCACAACCTTGTGAATTCACTCTTTGAAAAACTCAACTCTTACATCTCACTCTCAAAAACACCTCCCTAACTTTCCTATTTTTTTTTCTCGACGGTTCTAACGTCTTACTTGTTGATAATGTAAACTTCTTGGTCTGAACAATAACAAAAAATTATCTTGAAACCTCAATCACAACGGTTTGCTAAGTTAGCTTTAAAAAAGACGGGGTTCTGGTCAGGATGCGGGAAATGCTTTTTCATGACACCACAACTACTCAGTTATATAAGGGTCTTAATCGCCCTTGTATGGAGTACTGTTTTCACATCTGGGGGGCTCCGGTTTCACAGTTATTTGGGATAGGTTAAGTCAAAGGCTAAGAGACTAATAACTGTCCCCACTTTCCTAGCTCTCTTTGACCCTCTATCTCTCCTGCGACGTGGGACGTTGGCTCCTATCTCTTTTCTATAGGTACTACAACGGTAGATGGCTCTGAGGAGTTTGACCACTCCAATTCCTACCTCCTTTGCTTTCGCCCTCGCACTACAAAGGGTGCCATCTCTCGCATGCATTTTGCGTGAGCATTGAAAATCCCCAGACTCGTTGTTGTAGTGACTCCTTCTTTCAGCCACATCTGCTTTGTGGAACTACTTGCCATCTTCTGTTTTTCCTGCTGATTTTAGACTTCCTCTCTTTAACCATGTCTGCGCCACTGAGAGATTTGCGTTAGGCTTCGGCTTGGGTGGGCTTTCCGGTATTTTATTTTCTGCCCCCTCCTTGAAAAGGGCCTAGCCCGTGAGTGGTGGTAATCTGTAAAAAAAAAAAAAAAAATATAAATATATTATATTTATATATACTATATATATATATATATATATAGTTATATATATATATATATATATATATATATATATATATATATATATATATATATATATATATATATATATATATATATTATATATTATATATATATATATTTATATATATATATCTATATATATCGATCTCTCCGTTCCCGTGTGGCCGTTAGTAACTTTGTCCATATATATATTATAAATATAATATAATAAATAATAATGTATGTATATACTATCATATATATATAATATGTATATAAATAAATTTAATTATATCATATATATATATATATATATATATATATATATATATATATATAGTGTCGGGCGGGGTGACGTTCGGACCACTTTAGGTATAACTTTGTCTCCCGACTCTCCCTAATGCACTTTTTGGAATTTGTTTTTTTTTTGTAAATCACGGCCCTAATAGTCGGCATAAGCACACAAAAAAAATAATAATGTAATTTCAAATAATAAAAGTTTTATTAAAGTTTGAATAACGCCGAGTCAGCCCGACCGTGGAGGGGTGAAGCGGACCACCATTGAGGGGTGACTCGGACCATCTGTTTAAATTCGTCTTTTACCGTACGTATAAATTCAATTTTTATATTTTAAATTTTACTTAATATAACATAATTATTTATCATATAAAAATTCGTAATAAGTTAATTAAAATTGTCAATAAATGAATAAATTAAAATACGAATATAAAATACAGGTGGTCCGATTCACCCCTCTCCGCCCAAAAATTTTGACACTTTTTTTGAACTCTTTTTTTTTTTTATTAAAATTTCATTTTTTAAAAAAATTTTCACTTAATATAAGTAACTTTTTATTACATTTAAATTAATTATACGTAATAAAAATGTCAATAATAATACGTAAAATACGAAAAACAATGGTGGTCCGAGCCACCCCTCAATGGTGGTTACGGCGGGTTGAATCGGACCAAGTTAGGCCCCGTTTTTTTGCCAACTAATACTGCTTGGATCAAAAATTTACTTTGCCAAGTTTAAAGCTAAACATACTCGAGTGTATCCATTGAAAAAATAATTAAAATCGATCACAATTTTTCATCTTTAATAACGAAGTTAAAAAAAACTCACATTTTTCAAAAAGTGAAATTTCTATTGAAGGAAATTTTGTACAATAATCATTTTAATTTTTTATAAATATAAAAACTATCCAGAATTAAAGATGATCTAAATAAAACTTTAGTACTACGCGTGGCTATAAAATGATGCGAAAAAAATTTTTTTTTTTTTTAATTATTTTTTATTTTATTTAGAGTGGACCGATTCAAACACCCCTCCTAAAGAGGCGGGCCTGTCACCCCGCCCGACGCTAATATATATATATATATATATATATATATATACTATATATATATATATATATAGTAGTATATAATATATATATTATATATATTATATATATATATTTATTTGCCATACTATATTACGCCGTAAAGTGGGGTAATTGAAAACACGTGGGGCAATTGGGAACATGTGGGGCAATTGGGAACAGGGGCTAAAAACCTCTTAAAAACGTACATTTAGTAAATACAAACCATTAATTATGTCTGTAAACTGTATAAGGATAGATTTTTAACAAAACCTTTGTTTTATTTCTGTAAATATCTTTAGACAAACTTGCCATAGAGCGACCCTTTCCAAAGATACCAAATTATTCAAATGCTAAGAGTTGTATAAATACAAAAACGCTGAGATACAATAAATAATAAAAGTGAAAAGGAACCCTTTGGAAGCCATTGAGATACCTGAAACCTGTTAGGTAAATCTTGCTTGTGTTTTATTTTAAAAATAGTAAAGTGGGGCAATTGAAAACAGGGAAGTGCGTATTTTGTGGGGCAAATGGGAACGAGATAAAAATGTTTGTGTGGCAAACAAAACCATGTTCCACTAATACTATAATATTTTAATTTATAGCATATTAACATGTATTGCAAACTATTCTTTTTCTCCCTATTTTAACAATTAATTTAGCATAAAACTTAACAATTAATTAAACTTTTTAACAATTAATACTATAGGCGTGTAAAGAGTTCACAGAAAGATGTTGCAAACTCTGTCTCATTTAGGTTACCTGACATACCTGATATAAGCATTACAAATGAAAAATCCTTTGTACAAAAATGTACTTTATTGAACATAAGAAAAAATAAATTAATGTTTAAAAATACCTTTGAGGGTAAAGTTGTCAGATAGTTAGCTAAGGGTTGTTTAATGAATAAATAATTAATTATTATTATTACTCTATATATGTACGGTGTATAGTTACTTTACATAACTACTTTTTTATTTACTTAAACTACAGTTTTATTTCAAAAAAAGTTACTTTAAATTTAGTAGGTATTTTCAAAATCAATATATTCTCTAATAACCCATTTTTTGAGGAAATAAAAGGTATGTAAATGCATTTCTTTTATTAACCTGGTGTTTAAAAATAATAAATTGCTATAATAATTATATAAAATTATAAAATATTATGTTAAACAAGCCTTCAAAAAAAGTTGTTCCCAATTGCCCCACCATCAAAAATCGTGGGGCAATTGAAAACGACTGATTTCAAAAGCTATAAAATTAACCATATAATATATAAACCTACATAACCATAGTATTTGTATGCCCAAATGATGAAGTTATCTCATGGTAAAAACCAAATTTCAAAAAAGTAAAGTAATATAGGAACTACAACCTTAGCACTTTTGAAACACCCAATTTCGTTCACACTTGCCACTTTACGAAATATTTAGTAAAATATATAAAATAATATAGTATATATATATTTATATATATATATATAATATAAATATAATATATATAATATATATATAAATATATATATTTCTTTCTTTCATTCTTTCTTTATCTTCCCTCTTTGCCCAGACTGGGGATAGTTGCGTGACATGCATCGGAAAAGAAAAGCAGTAGAAGAATATGACAAAGTCGAAAAGAAAGCCCAGCCTTACCGCCCCCTCTGTACATTAATTAGTGATAACTCGTCACAGACAGAAAAATCCAACGCCTAGAGCTTCCAAGACCGCGACGACCCTCACTAGGTAAATCGTCAATGAACGGTTCATCCCTTGGCCCAGGTGCCACACAACCATGCCCCCATACAATACCCTTGCCATTCACTCCTATTATCACCTATTCTCGCTCTGCCAAACTCACATTCTCTCCTTCCGACATTCGTTCACTGACTCAATCCACTTTTTCTTCGATCTCCCAGCGGTCGTTCCCAACACACTCGCCACTATTCATCGCTTACCAACCGCTATCATTCATCCTTCACATGACCAACCATCTCAACATACTTTCATATTCTCTCATTTACCCTTCTTCACACCACACAACTCTCTAATACGTTCATTCCTCATTTTATCAATTCTTCTCAACCCCTAGCATGCCCCAAGGTTGTCCAATCTGAAACACAGACTTTAGATCTATACTCTATTCCAGACATATCTCACTACTATACAATAACACAGGAAACAACAAACATACCCTCATTGTAAGACCCTAGCGACCTCAAGACTTAGTCCCTTTACATTCAACCAACGATTTAATTGCACCAGCAACCTCCTGCCATTCACAACTTTCCTACTACCATCTGCATCATCCGTTCCTTCTCATCCAAACACATACCCTAAATATTTAAACTCAGACACTTGTTCCAGCTGTTCACCACCTAACATAACTTCACACTGAGACTGTCCTCCACCACACCTATAACCTTACTCTTATCTACGTTACTTTCTAAACCCCTCCTTTTTACACACCTGCCAAATCTCTTACCAATCCTCTCAAAACTCTTCAGATTCCGCCACACAAAACCTAATCATCCGCATATAAAAGGTAGGACATCATTCTTCCTCATTCTAACACCATTTCCTGCCACCCCCCACCTCTAATTTCTTTCATAAACCCACCAGTATACAAATTGAAATAACAAGGATATATTATATATATATATATATATATATGATATATATAATTATATATATATATATTAATATAACTTTTTTAGATATTAAGTAATATATAATATATATAATATATATATATATTTATATATATATATATATATAATATTATATATATATATGTATATATGATACCCACCCCTCACGCGACGCCCTTTTCAAAAGTATTGGGCAAAATAAAAAATGAATAAATAAATAAAAAAAAACATAAAAAGAAAAACAAAATTAAAATAAATGGAAAGTAAACCCACCCTGTACCTTGCCTAACGCAATTGCCCTCAGGTGGAACCACAGAACCGGACTTAAATAGATGAAGATTGAAATATTGCAGGGAAAAATAGAAGAAGGAGTTCCACAAACAGATGTGGCTGGAAAAGGAAGAGTACCACAACGACGTGACCTTAGAGTCTCTTAATATTCCACCATTTTCATGAGAGAACAACGGCCACCTCTTTGTTCACGCGACGCAGGTGAGGAATGCGAGAGGTAAATTCACTTGAGCACCTTTGCCGTTGTAATACCTATAGAAAAGGATAGGGCACCAACGTCACATTGCAGAGAAGAGGGTCAAGTAGTCAGAAAGTATCGCGGACAGTTTATAAGCCTCTAGCCTTATATCAACTCTATCCAAAAGAGTGAACATGATGATCCACCTCAAATAGTTGAGAACAGGTATTCCAACTGGGGCGAATAAACACTTTATAACTGCGAATATCTGAGCAGAAGGAAAAAATTCACACAAATCTTGACAGAATCCAGATTCTTTGAGCCATGTTAGCAACCGATGTGATATTGATGGTCTCCAAGACCAATTCACTATTTATATTTAGTCAAGAAGCTTTATGTTGCTGACAGTCGTGGTTATGGTAGTTTGAAAAGGTTTGAGCTTACAACATCATTCACGAAATGGAAATTGATAGAAAGAGTTTCAGCCCCTTGACATAAGGCTAAGAGAATTATAAAAATTCCTCCAATGACTCGGAATGACTTTGAGAATGCCAGGGCCTCACCCTTTTAGAATTATTTTCAGATTTCTCTTCTTTATTTTGCATGTAATATATATATATAATAATATAAGTAATATATATAGATATTATATATATATAATATATATATATAATATATTATATATATATATATTATATATATATATATATAGATATATATTATATATATATATATAGCTTATATATATATTAATATATATAGATATATTAATATATATAATATATATATATATATATATATATATATTATTACAGTATATATAATATATATATTATATATATATATATATATATATAATATATATATATATATATATATATAATATATATATATATATATATATATATATATAATTGCCCCTGCGCCCGACTTATTGGAGGGCCACACCGCCTCCAGAACGCCAGCACTGCTCTTGGGCGGGTTCCATAGAGTCAAGAATAGAAGTACAGCACAAAGGTGGTACGGAGCGCGAGGGCGGGCCACTCCAGAAGGAAGTGCCTCCATGGTTCTGGGGATTACGAACATCTACTGCAGGATGGGCGAGTATAACGTTGTCAAGTTTTGAATCTGAATTTATATTGCATAAGATTTGAGGTGCTGGCCTTACCTGCTCCGGGCGAGGTCCAATTTGCGTTGCTTGCTGGACAGTGATTCTTCTGTAGGGAAGATGTTTGGGGATGGGGTGTTTAGTATTGTTATTGGGCGATTTTGTAGAATATGTGTTAGTTAATTGGGTATGGATGTGAGAGAGCCAAGACCTATTTGGGGGTGGGGAGGAATGTTGTTGTAGATGTCATTTTAAAGTTTGGCTGGTGAGGAGGGGATTTGTACTAGTCTATGTCGGGGTGGGGGTTGGAGAGTATTTGGTGGCATGGATGGGTTGGATTGAGTGTTTTCTGGAAAAATTGTGTCCCTACCATCTTCAAGTGGGTAGGGATGGGAAGGATGTGTGTCTCGTCATGTAAATGCTGGATGGGAGTTGTTTTAGTACATCCAGTGATTATTCTAAGGGCATTGTTTTGTGTAACTTGCAATTTATTTAAGTTGGATTGTGATAGTGCTAGAGAACCATTGCAGGGAGCATAGTTTATATTAGTTCTGAAGAGTTGTTTGTAGATTGTGGAAAGGGTGTGTTCCTTCCTGAATGTGTTGGGAGAGAGTTCGGAGTTTTTGATTTCCGTGGGGTTGAGGAAGTTATTTGGTCGGGGGGGGGGGAGAAAGTCATATGAGTGTCATAAGTGAGTCCTAATATTTTTGGGGTGTTTATTTAGGGGAAGGCGGTTGTGTTCAAGTAGACTGTTGGTGGAATGAGGATTGTGCGCGGTTCAGCGGTTGGAGGGTAATTTGAGGATTTAAGGGAAGCTGTCATCTATTGGTGAGTAGCAAGTTTCTAATAATTGTAGTATTCTTGGTGTGCGTGGTGCTGTGTTTGACAAAGTCGGCATGTTGGGAAAATGAGACTGGAGTCGTCAGCAGTAAGTTAATTAGTCTGTGATTGGTTGTAGGCGTGGGCAGCATCTGCTGTAAAGAATTGAAGAGGAATGCGAGAGAGAAATGGCACCCTGTTGGTACCGCCGTTTGGCAGTTTGATGGAGTGGAGAGGGTGTTCTTATGGAGGGACTTTGGAGCATATCTATGGTAGAATTTGAAAAGCCACTTTATCAGTTGTTTGTAAGGGGAATGAAGAATTTTTGTATAAGATATATGTGGACAGTGTCAAATGCTTTGTTAATGTTGAGCTTAATAACGGATCTGTGAATGGGATTGGTTGAGCCAATTATTATGTGTTGTGTGAGAGTGATGGCTGTTGTTG
>JABUQX010001261.1:45000-46868 GCA_015478945.1 Trachelipus rathkii
TTCAAACCCTCCTTTTACATAACCCTGCCAAATCTCTCACCAATCCTCTTCAAACTCTCTTCAGATCGCCACACAAACCAAATCATCCGCATATATAATAAGTGTAGGGCACCCCTCCACTCTCTTCCATTCCCAATCATTCTAACACCATTCCTGCCATCCCCACCTCGAATCTTCATACCCCATCCATATACACATTGAATAACCAAGGAAACATAACACAACCTTTCTCACTCCGCTATTTATCCTAAACCAATCACCATTGACACCATTTATTCTTACACACGCGCTTCACTATCGTTCATACATACTTTTGATTTCCATCAGAAGCCTACAATATATATATAGGGTTGGAATTAAAAAAAAAACGTTCGTTTCGTTTTTTTAAAAAAAGACCCAAAAGGCCAAATTTTTTTGTTTTTTTTGTTTTGTTTTTAAAATTACTTATTCTTTCATATATATAAAAGTCATTTAGGTATTGCTAGCATTAAAATACGTAAATACAATATGTTAAAAGATGTATACAATATAAAGTAGAGTTTAGTACTTAAAAAAGTTTTATTAGTGCTCTAGCGGAATATAATTATTACATTTCACTTGATCTATTATTATTTATTATATTATATTATTATTATTATTATTATTATTATTATTATTATTAGTTATTATTATTATTATTATTATTATTATTATTATTATTATTATTAATTATTATATTATTATTATTATTATTATTATTATTATTATATAATATATAGAAATATATATATATATATATATATATATATATATATATATATATATATATATTATAGTATATATATATATAATAATATATATATAATATATATATATATATATATTATATATATAGTTATATATATATATATATATATATATATATATATATATATATATTATATAATATATATAATTCATCTACCTTTTTCTCCCCAAATGTGGTAAGGTGCGTAACAAGCATCAGAAGAAGAAAAGCAGTAGAAGAATTGACAAAAGTCGAAATGGAAGCCAGCCTTACCCCCCCTTCTGTTGCCAATTAATAGTAAGGACTCGTCGCCCAGTCAGAAATCCACCCTTATAGCTTCCAGGAACTGCGACGGGACCTCACTATGGTAAATCGTCAATCGTCGTGTAAGGGTTCATCCCTGACCCAGGTGGCCACAACAATACCCCCTCACAAAACCCCGCCATTCTCTCTTATTATGCGCCTTTTATTCTCTCCTCTTCCAAACCTCACATTCTCTTCAGACATTCGTTACTGACTCAATCCACTTTTCTTCGATCTCCCAGCCAGTCGGTTTTTCCAAACACACTCACCAATATACACCCGCTTAAATAACCAACCGACTATCATCATCCTTTCCCCATGACCAAACCATCTCAAACATACTTTCATTATTCTCTCGTTACCCCTTTCTTCCACCACACAACCTCTAATATGTTCATTTCTCTCATTTTATTCAATTCTTCTCACACTTAGCATGCCCCTAAGATTGTCCATCTGAACACATTGAACTTTAGATCTATACTTCTGTATTCCAGACCATTAGTCTCACTACTTATACAAAACAACCAGTAAACAAACATTACCGCCCCATTCATGTAAGACCCTAAGCGCACTAAAGGACTTAGTCCCTTTACATTCACCAACGATTTAATTGCACCAGCCACCTTCCTGCCTTCACAACTTTCCTACACTCTGCATCATTCATTCCCTTCTCATCCAACATATACCCTAAATATTTAACTCAGACACTTGTTCCAGTCTGCTCGTCATCTAACATAAATAACTTCACACGCAGACTGTCCTCCTCCAAACCATACCTAACTCCATCTTCTCTTTTTCC
>JABUQX010001263.1:0-7500 GCA_015478945.1 Trachelipus rathkii
GAGCACTGTGCTTCGGGTTCGTGAGACCGACTCCTTACTCGTCCATCAAAGTGTCATTCTTTCGTATAAGGACCTCTCTACATGCACACAGTGTTTTAACGGCATGTACTCGACCGCACTGCTTTCCAATCCGAAATACGATGGACTTTTCCTGTGTTTTCGGTAAGGATGATTCTTTATCCATTCAACACGTCCCACACGCCACCAGAGGTTACGTATCAATCGACGTCTTAACGCCAGCGTTCTTCGAGTCCAATCCTCCTGATACTCCGGATTCGAAATTGTTCCCAAGAACAGTTTCAGTCCCTTTCAGCACGACTCCTACCTACAACATTTCTGTTTCACCTCCCCCTTCTCTTCCTACTATCTCACCGCCACCTCCCTTAGTACCATTATCTCCAGATCCAGCTTTAGCTCAACCGTCTAGCACACCATATGAGGTAACTTCAGCTCCACAACCTCGTCCGAGTACTCGTGCTAGTACACGCGATATAGCCACACCTGCACCGAATGTACCTACAGCTCGACCTTCCGGGCCCTCTCTCCGTTCTGCTCCAATACCTCCTTCTACTCAACGTAGTTCCAGGAGTGGCAGACAGATTCGTTGGCCGAGCGTTACTAGTTAAAAGGAATCTGCATGCCCTACCTCTGGAGGGGTTCTGAAGTCGGTTCTTAAAATCATTTTACTAACCTAATACTGTATTACCATATATGTAATTAGTAAATTTACTCATCCAAAACAATATAATGTTAGTGCAGTTTAAACATCTGAATGTAATTTTTGGCTTATCTGGCAACATCGTTTTGCGCAAGCAGTTGACTAACTATACTTTGTTCGCCACCATTCTTCTCCGCTTTTGGAACTCTACGAAGAACAAACGATTTAACGGCTGCAATATTTCTTTTTTATAAAGTAAAAGTGATTCTTACATTTATCCTGAAGGTGCGTGAAAGTGTAATTACCAAACAGTGATAATGTGTATTGCTAATTCTCTATTATGTCGCTTTTCTTACATGTCATTGAGGACAATTTCCTCATAGATATGTAATTACAAACTAATGCCTCATATTATACTTCTTTGTAAGTCATTTCTTTTATTGTATGTACTGATTTTAGAATATCGGATATGCATGAGCCGATTTTCCTTATATTCTAAAACCCCCTATGGAAAACATTATATGTATTATGTTTTTGATAAACTTACCCATATTGTAAGGCCTAGTAACCAAACGGCCGCATTCCAAAATTTGGCCTTTATATTCAGGCCGCATAAGGGCTATTTTTGTTGTGTTTTGGAAGGCTTCTTATGTTTATACCTATAAAATTGATTTATTGTGTAATTATTTGTTGTTATTGTTTTAGTTTTAGGGATCGTATTGCATGTGACATGTAAGAATAGGAACATATTTTTACAAGAAGAAATTTTATTACATCCTACATCACACGCCAATAGTAAATAAAAAACTGATTATTATTTAATTAGAAACCCTAAGAATGGGCCCTCAGCACCATCTTGTACAATAAAATAAAGCCAATAGAGACAAGTGGAACAAAAGAGGAGGAGGATTAATGGTAATTTTATATGAGGAAAACAAGCCATATAGAGCGTTGAAAAATTGGTAAAAAACATATTTACTTTTATTTATTTAGAGATAAAATTTTTATTGAAATATCCAATATTATATTATATGTTACTAGTATACTTTTGCAACAGAAAATAAAACCAGAATACAGGAAGAAATACTAAAATAAGAACAAAAGAATGTAAATACCTTATTACGAGATGAAAGTTACAACAATCTTATGAGAACTTAAAATGGTCAATATCCATGACTAGGGAATCAAAACTTTGGCAAACAAGCAGGATGCCGTGGTACAAAGAATGGATGATGTCGAGCTGGAAATTACTAAAATTCTAGTGGTGCAGAGGAATTAATACACATGCAGAGAACATAACTGAGAAGTGTTATGGATTTGCACGTTTAAAGGTATGAGTAGACAATTCCACTTAATGATATGATGAAGAACAAGAAGACTGACTTATCAGATCTAATTTAATACAAAACACTTAACAAGCAAGGGAAAAATCAACTATAAAGGTGCGAAATGGTGTTATTATTAATATCGTATAGTACAGAACCAGAGCTGTTGGAAAGATATGGAATTAAGAGAGCAAATTTCAAATTGGAATATTGAAAATGAATCTAAATATATTAAACAAACGGCAGACGAAATTTTGCTAAAACATGCAGGAAAAAAGAAGATAATAATGTCAAAAAGATAGAAATACCTTGGATAACAGAAGAAATAAAAGGTGAAATCCGAAAAAGGAAGGGAATAAATAGGCATAGGAGAAATACTAAATATGAAAATATCAGAAATGGGCTATTTGGATAGTATAAGGAACAAAAAGAAAAAATAGAAAAACTAAAAAAGTTGGAATTAACCAAATATGAGAAAAGACTCACAGATGTAATAAAAAAATGACAAAAATAACAAAATTAAATAGGGAAAATATTAAAAAAGCTAAAGGGATTGAGAGTACGCACGCAGGAGATAATACTACGCTATGAAAATGGGGAGCAAATACCAAAAAAGAAATAAGATCTGGAAAAATAAATATGGAAAAGACAAAAATAATATTGTAACTGAATGGAATAATAACTTGAAGGAGATGCAGCAGATGCTAATATCACTTCAGTTCCTACATATGACTAACCAAGTCCACAAAATAAGATGGACTTGGTTGAACTCGACTTACTTCGCATTCACGGCAAACGCCCTCTCCAAAACCGGTCGTACAACCCAAATCTCTGTGTATGAATATTCCTTAGCACCAGAAATTATTGCTCCTCCTGGTCTTGACCCACGTTTCGGCCTTTCTTCCCCATCTGTATCCACATTCAACATTACCTCTAGCCACATATAGACAATTGTCACAAATGTACAGTCCTCATAATATTCATAACAACACAACACCAACTTCTATAGAAAGATGTAACAATAATAGAGGAGGGGGGGGGGTTTCCCTATTCTCTAGTCCCTCTTCGAACTAAACTTCATGCAGTGACAGCACTTATCCATCTGTCCACCGGTCTCGCTGTCTGTTCGATCTACTTCATAAAACTAGCTTTAATTGAAGAAGCTAACCTTTTTACATACACAAAAACTACTAACATACTCCCAGTAGTGAATTTACTAAGACCGACTTAGCGGACCTTTTTAGCAGCTACTCACTCCGGTTGTTATACTGGGAGACTTCAATCTTCGCTATTCCCTGTGGGGCGACTCTGTCACCTCGTCTAAGTCTAAGATCCTTGTTGATCTCCTAACCCCCTTTTCTCTGAGATGCCTTAACACAGGACTCCCTACATATGAATGTTTAGATACACACTCGTCTTCTTGTATATATATTTCCTTTTGCTCCCATTCTATTATGAATCGCTTCACCTGGTCCCGCTTTGATTACTTATGGGGCAGTGACCATTACCCTATAGCCTTAAAAAATGAACTTGCACCTAGGCCAATGTTGAAACCCATTTCCAGGCTGGCGTTATGATCGAGAGGAGGGGCTCTTATCACCAGGCCATAGCTACCCATTTTTCCCTTTCAATAGCGGTTTCAGGGGACTATTTGATGATGCCTTTAACTTCTTTTGGCAAGTTATCATCACAGGAGCCGAAGCTTGTATTCCACAACCTTTCGCAGGCAGGCGTTCGGCAACGCCTTGGTGGTTTCAAGAGTGCGCACAAGCTAACCGGGAGAAGAAAAAAAAGTTTACAGACAATACAAAACGACCGCACCACCTCAACATGATTATCTTTAAAGCAGCTGGGGCGAGATCTCGCCGAATTAATCGTCAAACGAGCAAACAATACTTTCGAACTTATACTTCGACCGTCAACTCCACAACCCCCCTTTCTTCAGTGTGGAAGTTGCACAGAAAATATCTTACCGCTCCAACAACTCTTCACCACAGTCCTCCGTTGATAAACAACGATGCGCTGTTCCTGCCGCTGTCAGATGCATAAGTTTAGTTTACTACTACTCGAGCCTTTCGCTAATCCCGGAAGCCTTTCAAAATCGAGGAATTAAACCCTGCGTTGCCAGACTTTCCACCAGCGAAAGGGGAAGATACTATAACCATCTTCTCACACTTACAGAGTATCAAACTGCAGTACCAAATAGCAAAGACGGTGCCCTTGGCCCAGACATGATTTCTTACATGCTGCTGCGTCATATTCACCCTTCTGCATCAGAGTTTTTGTTAGATCTGTATAACAGAATCTAGATCGAATCCTCTTTTCCATCTATTTGGACTATAGCCTTTTGTAATCCCTATTCCCAACCTGGAAAGATCCAAAAGTTGGCGGCCAACCAAAGGAGACCAATTTCGCTGACTTTGTCATACTTTCAAATTAATGGAGAAGATGGTTTCAGGCCGCCTTCTCCCTGTTCTGGAGTCGCCAGGGCTTTTTCAAACTTCCAGTTTGGTTTTCCGCAAAAATCGTGTTCCAACTCGCAAATCCCTTGTTAAAACTGGATCATGAAATCCGGGAAGCCTCAACTCAACTGGTGGGATGGTTCTTGGTATTTTTTTTGACCTTGAAAAGGCTTATGACAACTTGGAGAATTGGGGGTTCTCCTTAAACTCCACTTGCTTGGCTTCCGAGGACAGCTCCCTCTTTTTATTAAATTCCTTCTGTTTTTTCTATTAGGGTCCTTTCATAGGTTCGGTGCTCGTTCTGTTCTATCATGCCATTTTACTATGGATGAAGGTGTTCCGTCAGGCAGTGCTCTAGTGTATTACTTTCAGATTCAATTTTCTCTCTACTGATGACCTTGCGCTAAATTATGCGGCGCTCAGACAACCATTCCTTTGAACGGCTTAACTTCAACAAGTTATTGAGAATATTTCACAATGGGGTAATTCCCATGGCTTCCATTTCTCACCCACAAAAACCTCAGTAGTTTTTAAGAAAACCTAGGAGGTGAATCGATGGACCTGCCACTTTTCCTCCCGCGGACCGTAGAGCCTTTATGGTTCACCCATTATGTACCTTTCACAAGTTAAATTCTAGAGTCATTCTAGATGACCACCAAACATGCGCACGGACACATTAAACTCCTGAAAACGACTTGTCATCTCGTCTCAAAATCTTGTGTTAATCGCAAGTCCCTTTTACGTCTCTACATCGACCTAATCCGATCGAAACTAGATTACGGCTGCGTAGAATATGGTCAAACTTCCCCATCTCTTGGATCCCATCCAGAAAGAGGCTATCCTTATCTCCATTGGAGCCTTCCCATCGTCTACCCGAATGAGCCTTGAAGTTGAATCCGATGTAATGCCACTCTCTCTTCGAAGGGAATACATCATGTGCACAAGTTATCTTGCGCTGTTCAAACCCCAGATACAATCTGCTCTAACACCGATTCAGCGAGAGAACTCAGAATCCTCCTTACTGGCCATTTGCAAAGTTTATAACATTTTTGACTTCAAAATCCCTTTGCAAAAGGTGCTGCCGCTCTCTTATGATGAAGGGTATACACCTTGGTTATTCACTCCTCCCACCATTAGCCTGGTCCTGACCTCTCTCAAAAAATCTAGCCACCCTACTGCCTTGTTAAAATCATCATTCCTGTCTTATTTCGTAGTTGGTGGATTTAATAGTCCTCACTGACGGCTCTAAAACAGGGAATAGTGTGGGTGCATAGGTTCTTTCCTGACCGCAACCTCTCCCCCCCATCATGCTTTAATCTTTGCTGTCGAATAAAATGATTTCCCTTTCTCGAATTCTACTCCTTAACCAAGACCACTTATGTAATTTATTCAGATTCGCTCAGCGCCCTTCAAACGCTTACGGCAACCTATTCTAAAAACAATGGTATCTGTTGTACAACAATTTCTTCGGCTGCTCCACTCTCGTAAGAAACAAATACTATGTTGGACCCCCCTCTCGCATAGGGGTAACTGGCAACGAAATCGCTAACAAAGCCAAAATGGCCGCCTCTTCTTTTCGGAACTGTTCTTGGTACCTCTCGGACGCGATTCGACAAAGTCGCCTCCCATCAACTATTACTATCCTGCTCTCAGACAGGGCTTCCGTTCTTATTGGCAAGTGCTAACGAGTAATCAGCGAGTGGCGAAACAAATTTACAGCCGAACTTTGGTAAGCGGTCTTCCCCTCGCCAACGAAAGCGGTTGCCCGACTCCGTATTGGCCACAACCAATATCACTCACAGCCACTACATGTCACAGGGATCCCCCTCCATCTGCAAATTTGCCATCACCATATCTCATCAAACTATACACCATAACTTCATCGATTGTCCCCAACTGGACCCCATTCCCGTCGTTATTTTCCTACTTTATGGTCCATAAACACTTCTTTTAAGGTTATCCCATATCTATCTGAAATCCTCCCCTTAGAGTGTGAACACCTATTCTTTTCTCAGAACGAATATCTGTCATAATATTATGAATTCCATTATGTTAATATTAGGACTATAATAATCGCACCCCCCTTAGATATCGTTAATTTAGTTTTTACTTCATTTTGGACTGAATAGTCATTTTCATCGTCCCAAATTTCTTCGTTAATTTAAACATTACAAACCTGAACCACCCATTGAGTTGATTATTCCACCCCATTGTGGCCGCTTCTCTGTGGGGCGTCTGGTGCGTCAATAAAAAAAAAAAAAATATATATAGCATATATATATATTATATATATATATATATATATTATATATATATATATATTATATATAATATATTATATATATATATATAAGCTATTTATGTATATATTTATATATATATATATTATAGCGAGTATAACAAAAACGTATGCGTCTCCTTGGTTATTCAATGTTGTATATGGATGGGGTTATGAAAGAATATCGAGGATTGGGGATGCGCAGGAAACGGTGTTAATAGATGGAATGGAAGGAGTGGAGGGTGCCCTACCTCTTGTATGCGGATGATTTGGTTTGTTGTGGCGAATCTGAAAGAGTTTGAGAGGATTGTGGAGAGATTGCAGGGTATGTAAAAGGAGGGGTCTTGAAAGTAAAACGTAGATAAGAGTAAGGGTTATGGTTGTGAGTTGAGGACAGTCCTCGGTGTGAAGGTATGTTAGATGATGAGCAGCTGGCAAGTGTCTGAGCTTTAATATTTAGCGGTATGTGTTGGATGAGAAGGGAACGGATGATGCAGAGTGTAGTAGTAAAGTTGTGAATGGGCAGGAAGGTGGTGGGAAATAAATCGTTGGTGTTGTAAAGGGACTAAGTCTTTGAGTGCTCCGCTAGAGCTTACATGCAGGGTTGTTGTTACCCTGTGTTTATATGTATGGTAGGTGAAGACTATGGTCTGAATAAGAAGTATAGATCTAGTTCAAGTGTTCAGATGGACAATTCTTAGGGGGCATGCTAGGTGTGAAAAGAATTAATAAAGTGAGGAATGAATATATTAGGATAGTTGTGGTGGGTGTGAAGAA
>JABUQX010001263.1:20000-45000 GCA_015478945.1 Trachelipus rathkii
TTGTCAGTGTTTCTCCCAACAACTCAAATTTAAAATCCCACATTCAGTTGCGCTATTTACGAATCTGGATATCACCATACCAGTTTTCTTTAATTTATCTTCATTCCCAACTTTTCATTGGCCTTAACACATTCATTTCAGCTTTTTATAACTACTACTGCATCACTTGCGTATACGGAGGTGTATTTCAAGTCTTTGTGCATGTTCTTTTTAAGCAATTATCCAGATATATTACGAATTGAAGAAGGGATATTATACTTCCTATCACTCCTGCTTTAATACCGATCTTTTTCCCTTTATGATGCATCCGTTCTGAGCTCGCTAATGAGGTTTTTCATAAATATTCTGAATTATTATAATTTTTTATTTTTTATTTACCTACATAGGACCCTGCATCGTCCTCTATAATCTTTCATACCGTTTTCTATCAAAAGCCTTCCCCAGGTCTATAAATACAACATTTGGCACCTTATTCCATTCTATGCTTTTTCGATTATTATTTGCAAGGAAAATATCGAGTCAATCACGCTTCTATTAGACCCAAATCCATAATGCCACTCTCCAATTTTTCAATTAAATTTATACTAGTATGCAAGCACAGAAAAAAAAATTAGAAGAAAAAGTTGTGAAAAGATTTCAGATACATTTATTATATATTACTCGGCTAAATGACTAATTTTATTCTATTAATTTTTAATTTAATAAAGTTTCGAAAAGCAGGTCTATGACTCACCTCAAATATAATATCTTGATAAGCATGGCAAAATGTAGAGCCAAAAGGATTTGAAGTGTTAGTAGACGAAGATCTATGGAGAACAACTGGATTACCTCTAGGCTTAATTCGAGAGCCCAAAGTATTCCACAAAGTCACACTTTGTATCTACAAAAATAAATATGCTGTATACATTTAACAAATTTAATTAACTCTAACTCAATCAACCAATCAATATCTCTCTCATATATCTTTCTTTCTTCATCTTCCTTTTAATTCCCAAGACTGGGAGTAAGGTGCGTGACAAGCATCGGAAAAGAAAAGCAGTAGAAGAATATGACAAAAGTCGAAAAGAAAACCCAGCCTTACCACCCCCTCTGTACCATTAATTAGTAAAAACTCGTCGCAGTCAAAAAATCCACCCTAGAGCTTCACGGGACCGCGACGGATCCTCACTATGGTAAATCGTCAAGTGTAGGGTTCATCCCCTGGCCCAGGTGGGCCACAACCATACCCCCACAAAACCCCGCCATTCTCTCCTATCATGCACCTTTCTTCTCGCCTCTGCCAAACTCACATTTCTCTCCTGCAGACATTCCTTTACTGACTCAATCCACTTTTTCTTCGGTCTCCCAGCCGGTCGGTTCCCAACACACTCACCACTATACATCCGCTTAACCAACCGACTATCATTCATCCTATCCACATGACCAAACCATCTCAACATAATTTCATTTATTCTTTCGTTTCCCCTTTCTTCCCACCACACAACTCTCTAATACGTTCATTCCTCATTTTATCAATTCTTCTCACACCTAGCACGCCCCTAAGATTGTCCATCTGAACACATTGAACTTTAGATCTATACTTCTTATTCCAGACCATAGTCTCACTACTATACAATAACACAGGTAACAACATACCCTCATGCAAGACCCTAGCGCACTCCAGACTTAGTCCTTTTACATTCACCAATGATTTAATTGCACCAGACACCTTCCTGCCATTCACAACTTTCCTACTACACTCTGCATCATACGTTCCCTTCTCATCCAACATATACCCTAAATATTTAAATTCACGACACTTGTTCCAGCTGCTCACCATCTAACATAACTTCACACCGAGGACTATCCTCACACACAACCATACTCTTATATACGTTTATTTTCAAAGCCCTCCTTTTAAACACCCTGCCAAATCTTTTTACCAATCCTTTCAAACTCTTCAGATTCGCCACACAAAACCAAATCATCCGCATATATATATATATATATATATATATATATATATATATATATATATATATATATATATATCTTTTATATATATATATATATATATATATATATATATATATATATATATATATATATTAGGTGTGAAAAGAATTGATAAAATGAGGAATGAACGTATTAGAGAGTTATGTGGTGTGAAGAAAGGGGTAAATGAGAGAATAAATGAAGAGCATGGTTTGTGATGGTTTGGTCATAAGGAAAGGATCAATGACAGTCGGTTGGTTAAGCGGATGTATAGTGGTGAGTGTGTTGGGAATCGAACGGGTGGGAGACCGAAGAAAAAGTGGATTGAGTCAGTGAACGAATGTCTGAAGGAGGTGTGAGTTTGGGAGGCGAATAAAGGTGCATAATAGTGAATGGAGGGGTTTTGTGAGGGGGTATGGTTGTGGCCCACCTGGGCCAGGGGATGAACCCTACACTTGACGATATGCCATAGTGAGGGTCCGTCTCGGTCCCGTGAAGCTCTAGGGTGGATTTTCTGACTGCGACGAGTTCTCACTAATAGGTATAGAGGGGAGGGGGGTAAGGCTGGGCTTTCTTTTTGACTTGTGTCATTCTTCTACTACTTTTCTTTTCCGATGCATGTGACGCACCTTACCCCCAGTCTTGGGGAGGAAGGATAATAATAATAATAATAATAATAATAATAATAATAATAATAATAATAATAATAATAATAATAATATAAATATAAATATATATATATATATATATATATATATATATATATATATATATATATATATATATATATATATATATATATATATGTTTCTTTCATATATAATATTTATATTATATATATATATATATATATATAAAGATTCTTACAGTTATATCGACTGGAAGGTCAATAAGCTGACTTGTGTCTCCAGGATGCCTAGGCAGTGTGATTGGTAATTCAAAGTTGCATCTATGATACATATTAAAATTATAGTGGCCTGGAAAATTGGTGTGCAGGACAAACTTTTTTGCCCTTTGGGTCTTCGCATCGAAGAGTATATCCTGGGGAAAAATAAAACAAAAAACTTAAATCATTATCGTAATCGAGAAATATCAATTTTTATATAGACAAAACTTTTCTGAAAAAATAAATAAATAAATAAACAACATTTATTTACTACTGATATTACATGAAAACTACCTTAATTAAGACATATCTCCCTATTACTGTAAAAAAATAATACTTTTATTTAACAATTATATTGTTGAATGGGGTTCAAAAGCCCTCAAATATTACTACTGCTATAGTCACAAAACGTACTCGAATTTTGGCTTTTAAGATTAATATGTATAAAAAGTTTGATTTTAAATTATATAAAGTAAAAAAAATTCCATAGAAAAAATAGATAATGATGTGGCATGTAACGCTGTGCCAGAAGATAGTGGTATATGAAACACTCAGAGAAGTCTGTTTCTTTATAAGGCAGTAATGCGGTTTATATACAGGATAAATATTAATTGTTATACTACTCATTAATTAAAAGTTTAACAAAATTTCTGGAATTGATCACAGAGCATTGGAGTAAAGAGCTCAAAAATTTCAATCTATATACTCCACCTTTTTTGCACTTGGGGTGCGTAAGATAAGTGTGTGCATCCCAACTCTTCCTTTTAGCCGGAGACAGAATCTAATCCTGGACCCAGAGTAGAATATATACATGTCCTAAATGTAATAGAATTTTTACCCGAGGTCAGGCCTCAGTTTATTGCAACACTTGCAAAAACTCTTGGTTTGATTTAAAATGCACTAATCTCCAAACCCTCAATCAATATACCCATTCATGGTCCTACCAATCATGCGGAGACCCACACACGGAAATCCAAATCCCCACCCACATAATTCCATCAACATATTTCAATTAAATATAAATATAAAAAATAAACATTAAGAACTTCACCACACCTTAAATACACGCAACATACACATACATCCCCCAAGGTTAACGCAAACACTTCAATCCCAACTTTTCAAACAAAATAGACAACCAAATTATATTTGATACACACGTCATTCACTCCCCCACATAAACAACATCTCTCCCCAATGCCACACAAACTGAATGTGATGAAAGCGCTAAATCAGAACAAATTTTGGCTAGCAAAAAAAAAAAAAAAGTCCCTTACAATAATTTTCAGTCAGCATCTCCGTCCCATCTTAAACTATGCAAACGGAACAAAGATGAAGACCACCTAAAAATACCATAATACTATGAATTACTTTTTAAAATGACTATGTATATATATTTTTAAAGAGGCTTTAGGGAAAAAATTAACAAGCTTCAGTATTTTCTAACACAAGGTCATTACAATAAACAGGTAAGATATTGATGATGAAAAACTATAACTGTGCGCGCGTTTGTGTGAACAGTTTCTTTCATTCAATTGAAGATTCGGGAATTTTAAATTGAGTAGCTGTTAAAGACAAAGTATCGAAATATGAACATTTAATTTACTTACTTTAAAATGTGAGCGAGCGTTGCCGTGTAACAACTTACTCGCACCCATTTAAGCAATTTAGAATTGTATCAGTACTTACCAAACCTAAGGTAAAGTAATTAAAAAAGCAATCCGATCTTGTGATAGCTTTTCTCGCTTGTGCATTGTGAATTTTCATCTTATCTTCAGATTTATAAAACACCTTATTGGGCGCACCTAGGCCGCCAGCGACCTCTTGGCAGGTGGCCCCAAACATCAACTCTTTAGTAAAATTTTGTTTGGAGTCGGCGTTTCGAGATCTTCCTACAAACGAAACAAGTCAAAATAAAAACAAATAAACGCTTATAACATTTTGCAAATTCACAAAATATATATATTCCTACTAATCAGGTTAAAAATATTATCAAAGGAATGAGCTACTAACCATCGTCCGTGTATAAATGGAGACGAACACCTTTTGTTTTGTGGTCTCTCCGAATGACCTGAAGCGACTCTAGGTACGTTAAATTATGCATGCACGCTAAGGGCATTGGAGGAGGTTTGGTGTCAATTGGGTCTTGGCCAGAGTAAATCAACATCTTTGAAACCGTTGGTGTGTTATTTGGGAAATATAAAGATCCTAAGCCTTTGCTCAAGTTTGGCTGAAAATGAGAAATTTTTTTAAATCTATAAAAACTTAAATCATTTCAGAAATAAAATTTACATAGTATAAGAGTGTAATTTCTCAACAAACAAATCAACACAATAAATTTAAATGTAATTATTATAAAAATAAAAGTCGAAAATTTAATGGATTAATTTTACCCTTTAGAAATTCCTTTAAAAAACGCAGAAATATTTGGAAATGTAGCCTACTAAAATGAAAATAATTAAACCAAATAGATGAATGGTGAAAATATTATTTACATACTTTTACAAGATTAAACCAGATGTAAATCGTAGAACGGAAAACAAAATAAACAATTTACAAAACTGATTAATTAAAACTAAGACAAATAAATAATTTTTATGGTTATTTATTATTATTATAAAATCTTAAAGATATATACCTGGAACTTCGGATCGATAGGGAAAGAAAAAGAAAGCCCAGGGAAATTAAGGGTCATAATATGTTTCTCTGGATCATAAACGGCTGGATGTGTTGCTCCAAATGAACTGTCGATTTGCTCAATTGTTGGCAACACTTCTAAAGAATTAAAATAAAGTCCACTGAAAAAAATAAAAATAAAAAAATTATTATTCTTTAATTAACAAACTATGAAATATATACCTTCTAAAGAATATTCAAGTTAGTACGGTATATAATTATAGATTAGTAAGTATAGTATATAACTTCTCATTATCCAAACTAGTTTTACTAAAATAATTTCATTATATATATATATATATATATATATATATATATATATATATATATATATATATATATATATATATATATATATATATATATATAAATATTAAATATATATAAAAAGAGAGAGAGAGAGAGAGAGAGAGAGAGAGAGAGAGAGAAGAAGAGAAGAAGAGAAGAAGAGAGAGAAGAAGAGAGAGAAGAGAGAAGAAGAAGAAGAGAGGTGAAGAGAAAGAGAAGAGAGAAAGAAGAGAAGAAGAGAAGGGGAGAAAGAGAGAAAGAGAAGAAGAAAGAGAGAGAGAAAAGAGAGAGAGAAAGAGAGAGAAAAGAGAGAGAGAAAGAGAAAGAGAGAGAGAAAGAGAGAAAGAGAGAAAGAGAGAAAGAGAGAAAAGAGAGAAGAGAGAAAAGAGAGAAAAGAAAGAGAGAGAGAGAGGAGGGAGAGAGAGAGAGAGAGAGAGAGAGAGAGAGAGAGAGAGAGAGAGAGAGAGAGAGAGAGAGAGAGAGAGAGAGAGAGAGAGAGAGAGAGAGAGAGAGAGAGAGAGAGAGAGAGAGAGAGAGAGAGAGAGAGAGAGAGAGAGAGAGAGAGTTTCAGATGAAATGCGCCATCAAGTGGCTGAGACGAGTGTCTGGCATTGAATCCTATGACCCCTAAAGCTGAAAAGGACAAGCCCCAAGGTACCAAAGCATTTCGCTATCCCTCGCCTCCTGCCGGAGGTGCGATCTTTGAGGTCGTCACCAAGTATTGGAGTAAGAGCTCAAAAATTTCAATCTATATACCCTACCTTTTTGCACTTGGGGTACGTAAGACCAGTGTGTGCATTCCAACTCTTCCTTTTAGTAGGAGACTGAATCTAATCCTGGACCCAGAGTAGAATATATATGTCCTAAATGTAATAGAACTTTTACCCGAGGTCAGGCCTCGGTATATTGCAACACCTACAAAAACTCTGGTTTGATTTGAAGTGCCCAAACCCTCAATCAATATACTCATTCATGGTCCTGCCAATCATGCGGAGTCCCACATATGAAAATCCAAATCCTCTACACACACAATTCCATCAGCATACTTCAATTAAATATAAATGGTATCAAAAATAAACATTAAAAACTTCTCCACACCTTAAATAAATACATAATGCACATCATACATCCCCCAAAGTTAACGTAAACACTTCAATCCCAACATTTCACCGGAAATAGAAACCTTGACAAAAGAGAAACTCCAACAAAATAGACAACTAAATTATATTTGATACACGCATGTCATTCACCCCTCCCCCCACATAAACAACATCTCCAATGCCACACAAACTGAATGTGATGAAAGCCCTAATCAGAAATTTTGGCTAACAAAAAAGTCCCTACAATAATTTTCAGTCAACATCTCTGTCCCATTTTAAACTATGCATGGCCCATTTGGGCTCCCACAATATCAAAGACCAACATCCAAAAATTGGAAATTGAGTAGAACAGCTTTAAGGGTAATAACAGGCTGTCTCTCCTTTACTACTCCCATCCATCACTTACAAACAAACAGAAATCCTTCCAATAAAGGCCCATTTCAACATGATAGGCTGCCAATTTTACAACCAAAAAAAACTCAAATGACCACCCCTGCACAAAACATACAATATGCTCCCCCTCCACTTCCAGACACATCTATTATCAAACACATCCACAACCAATTAACACAAAGAGCAATCTCTGAATATCCTATCAACACTACATCAAGGGTGTCCACCTGAAACATCTCACAGAACCATGCTTAGCATGGTTGTGGAGTCAGAGTCACGGAGTTGATAATTTTGGAGAAAGGAGTCGGAATCAGTAATTTTGAAGAGGGTCAGAGTCAGCAATTTTAAAGGACGGGGTTGGAGTCAGTAACTTTCAAGATAGTAGAGTTGGAGTCAGAAAATTTTGAACTGACAAACTTGTAAATTGAGACACTGTGAGTAACTTCAATAACTCTCTTACAAGTTCCCTGAGTTGCGACTTCCACAGCACAAAGTGCAATTGACAATTTTGAAGTTTTTTAAAATGGACCTTATGTTTCACTTTGGATTATATTCTAATAAATTCAACCTTCAACCTTATACTATCTATATTTAAATTCTGAAGAAATAAAAGACCACACTGATATGGAGTATGCGCTTAGAAAATCGAACATATTTGTCTAGCTAAGCTTCTGTTATGTTTGATTCCTATCTACAGGGTAAGCTTAACGTGAAGATCACAACAAATAAGCTAAATTCTCTGCACTGTTGTGCAACGCGGGCGCATTTGTATTAAAGGGTTGGAAAAGAAGTTTATAGGAAGAACGGATAAATATGCGACATATTGTAAGTAATTGAACTTACAGCTGGCACCAATTCTGTAGTACCCGTTGCCAAGTCACTTTTTCTTCAGGCAAAGCTCAAAAGATGAGTATGGAAAAGCTTCTAGATATTGAGGAGCTAAGTCAAAACCGTCGACTGGGTTTCAACGAAAAAAAAAAGGTTCAAAGGTCCTTCCTCATCCTTGTACACAATATATAATAAACAAAATTGCAACTGAAAGTTTGAAATAAGAAACTGATATAACTTTGAAGCTTAAATTAAAAGAGGCCATCGAAAAGTATCCAGACATTGTTCAACAAGCTGAAATTGCTGCTACTCCCTCCAGTGCAAGTTAGAACTGAACGGCTTTTTTTCTACTCTTCGCATTATAAAATCACACCTAAGAGAAAAAATGAAGAAGGACCTGGCAGATTCTATTCTATTTTTAGAACTAATATCATTCAAACTGAGAGATTGACAGCTAGATGTAAGTTTCCTGTAAGTAAGATGTAGGAGTGTGTGTGTGTGGTGTGTGGTGTGTGTGTGTTGTGTGTGTGTGTGTGTGGTGTGTGTGTGTCGTTGTTGTGGGTTAGCTTATATATATATATATATATATATATTATGTATATATATATATATATATATATATATATAATATATACTATATCTATAATATAGTATATATATATATATTATATATAATATATTATACCTATATATATTAATATATTAATATTATATATTTATATATATATTATATATATATATTCATAATATATATATTATATATATGTATATATATATATATAATATATATATATTATATATAATATATTATATACTATTATATATTTATAATCTGATACCTATGCTGTTAATATAAGAAGTACTCATCTAATAAGATTAAGATTCTAGGACTGGGTTAGGAAAGAACCTCATAACATCCAACATCAATTTAGTCATTTATTTTATACTTGGTTGTGCCAGTATATTTATTTTATAAATTAAAATAGTATCTTTAGGAATAAGAAAATGCAAATATATATAATACTTTTTTTATGTTTGTGTTTTAATTCAAAGAAATATTCATTTCTATTTTCCAGTAAGCTATTAAAACCAATATTGTTCTTACATAGTTTTATGTTTTAAAACATGATTATACATTTACAAGATTTCTTTAGTAGCTACAAATTATAGAAGAACAAAAAGAACTAAGAAAGCTGAAAAAGAGAAAATAAAAAAAAAGCTATTATTCAATATGACATAATAATTACTACTCCATTTCAAAATATTTAGGACTATATGTTGGATGAGAGGGAATCGGATAAATGCAGAGTGTAGTAGGAAGTTTGTGAATGGCAGGAAGGTATGGCTGGTGAAATTAAATCTTTGTGAATGCAAGGGTTAAGTCTCGGGTGTGCTAGGGTCTTACCTGAGTGTATGTTGTTTGTTACCTGTGTTTTGTATAGTAGTGAGACAATGGTGATGGATAAGTAAGCATAGATCTAAGAGTTCAATGGCTGTTCAGCAATGGACAATCTTAGGGGTGTGCTACAGTGTGAGAAGAATGAGATATAAATAAGGAAATGAACGAATATTGGAGAGATGTGTGTGGTGTGGAAGAAAGGGGTAATGAGAGAATAAATGAAAGTACGTTGGCATGGTTTGGTCATGTGGAAAGGATGAATGCAAGTCGGTTGGTTAAGCCGGATTGTATTTGTGGTGCGAGTGTGTTGGGAAGCGACCGGCTGGGGACAAAGAAAAAGTGGATTGAGTCAGTAACGAATGTTAGACAGGAGAGAAATGTGAGTTTGGTAGAGCGAGAAGAAAGGTGTTAAATAGACAGGAGTGGAATGGCGGGGTTTTGTGCAAGAGGGGTATGTTTGTGGCCACCTGGGCCAAGGGATGAAACCCTTCATTGACGAATGCTAAACCCGACTATAAGGCATAAGGTAGTGAGGGTTCATCGCAAGTCCCCATGAAGCTCTAGGGGTGGATTTTTTTGACTGCGAGGAAGAGAAACGAGGTTTCATAATTAATGGTACAAGGTCATGAGTATAGGGCTCGGGCTTTTCTTTTCTCGACTTTTGTCTATTCCTTCTTCTGCTTTTTCTTCTTTTCAGATGGCATGCTACGGGCACTTACTTCCTGACATGAAGAATTCTTCATCTTGGGGAAATTAAAAAGGAAGATAAAAGATGAAGAAGATAAAGAATAGAACATCAAATCAATACACTCAATTCAAAAATATTCTCAAAATTGAGATGCAAAAACATTAAGCTTTCATTAAGACATGGCGAGAGCCGTTCCTTTTTGGGGGTGTTTACATTCTCACCTACACTAAAATAACGCTCGCTCTCGACTGAAATGAGGGAGGGGCTGATTAAATATTTGCTTGCAAGGCAGTAAGACACTGATAAATAATGGAAACGCTTGGCCATTTTCATCAGCCATACACGTAAAGGATTCTCTCTGTAGTACGGAAGGCAATCTCCATTTTTCGTAGAGCCTCATCTCTCTTTCACAGATTGCAAATTTGATATTTCTTTTGCTCTTTGATGATGTCTCTTCAGTTTTTTTTCGATGAGGTTCCTTGTGATTCCTTTGAAGGTGAATGAAACAGTAATGCAATTTGGGGAGCATGAACCTTATCAAAGTTTAACATATCCAAATCCTCTTCATCTTCAGTAGTTTATTTGCCTGAAAAGCCAAGCCATCATCACTATCAGTGCTGTTGCCAGGGGTGGCTGATAAGGCGGCTTCCACTTTGATCTTCTTTTGATTTGTCACACGTACAAAGCTCCTGCAGTCTGCTATTTATAAATACATTCTAGAAGGGTTGTTCAGCCATCAAAGATGCCCACTCTTGTGGGGTTTTTCGGCTAGCTTTAAGGAATCCTTATAGGAACCTTTTATATATTGAAACTAGATTTTTATTGAATTAAGTTTTCATTAATTCTTTCAACTCCAAATAGTAAAAGCATCGGCCATATTACTTACTGATACCAAAAAAAATGGCTGATCACTTACCTAATACTGATACTATCGTAAATACTCCCTAATATTTATTATATATATATTTATATGTATTATATATATATATATATATATTATATATATATATATATAAATATATATATATTAATATATATATAATATATATTAATATATATATATATATAATAGATATATTATATAATATATATATATATATATATATATATATTATTATGATATATAATATATATACTATATATATATATATATATAATATTATTATTAATCTATATATATATATATATATATAAAATACATTAATGTAATTAATATATCACAAAATTACTCACCAATACTTAAGCTTAACTGCTTTCATATTATATACTTCTATTATTTTTAGGTTTTGACAAATGGGGTCAAAGTACAATTGGATCCCATCATTTGACAAGTTTAAAATAAGGTCACGTGCCAAAGGAGCCTGAAACTAAGTGGAATAAATTCAAGGGTAGAGAATATTGACAATCAATAAAACTAAAATAATTTAAAAAAAATCATACTATATAAACTAAAAAATAAATATACAAAAAAATACATACCTTACACTTTCACTATACAAAACTTGAACTCCTTTAACTGTTCCTACCAAGTGTTGAATTACGGAAACTGCTTGGCTGAAGTGCATCCCTAAAATTAATAATTAACAAATATTAATAATGTTTATTAATATATTATTATTATATATACTATATATATATATTATATTATATTATAGTATATAATAATATATAATATATATATATATATAATATATATATATTAATTATATATATATATATATTAGTGATGCTCGATACCCATGGTATCGTTATCGGTGGTATCGGTCGATTTTTGAGGTATCGGTATCGGCGAATTTTGTGAGTAGTAGTATCGGTGTATCGGCTCTCGGTATAGCAGAAAATTTTGCCGATACCTCCTTTCAACGAACCGCACCACCCACACATTTTGCGTCTTTAACAATTGATTTCGATATATATATATATATATACTATATTTATATTATATATTATATATATATATATATATATATTATATTATATATATTATAATTATATATAATAATCACGTACCATGTCCCCCGGCATTGCTGCAGGGTGGTGTTGGTAGTTAAAAGGTTTTGAGCTTATCACACAATATGTATCACGGAAAGTAGAATTGATAGGAGGTTTTCAGCACATTGCTTCCAGACGAAGAGAATTTAAAGAAATTTTCTTCAATGAACTCGACCGCAATTCGAGGAAGGGTACGCTTCACCCCTTCTCTAGAATTAAAGTTTCACAATTTCTTCGCTTTTTTAAATTATTGCATTTTAATATATATATATATTTATATATATATTATATATATATATATATTATATATTATATATCTATATTATATATTATACTATATATATCTAATATTATATATTATATATATATATATATATATATTATATATATATATATTATACTCCACAATTAGTCTCGATATTTTCCACCTTACTATATATAATATCTTGCCAATCTGATTAAATTTTTTCGTCCTGTTTATTTGTCTCATAACTCCACTGATTATCCTACATTCTTTGACCTTCTAAAGTCTAATGTGGAACACATTCTCTCCAGTTTTCCTTCCTCATAAACCAAGACATAACTAGAAAACTGGTTCCCAATATTTCTGTCGTCAACCTAGTTCCGTTTGATATAATGAATATCTTCATCAATAACACAGCTTTAAATCTAATTTCTTTCTTCTTGATTCCAAAAATCGATAAACTCCAAATCACAAGATCAGTTGAACAATTTTTTTGTAATATATACCATTTGTTATTAGTTTTATTTCTGCTTATCCGAAATCGACGAGTTCCATCACAACAGCTGATTTTAATTGTTTGCAAAATTTAAAAGTAAACCCTTCAAGGAAAAAATTTGTGTTTCGTCTTTTGCCCACGAATTCAGTGCAATTTAGTAACAGGCAATCACGGAGTGCCAAAAGAAGTCTTATGGATATTATGTGTTAACTGTTCAATCTGTTCTTTTTAAACTTCAAATTCATTTCCAATTTTTTTTTATTTTCGCCTTTAGAAGTATTTTTGAAGAATGGAGAATTTTGAAGACGGATATGCGGTCTATTGAGGTCAATAGTGATATCTCGACGAGCTAAAATTCTTGGTTGAAGAGGTGGGGAGATTATTTCGAAAGGAAATGCCCCCATTGCGGTTTGAAGGCTCCCGATCTTTAGTTGTAAGAAAGTTTGCTCTACATAGTCGATGTTACAGTTGGCACATTTGTATATTTGTAAAGGATGTGTGACCTCAAGTTCATGGGGATAGCTTTCTTTTTAATCTTAAAGAACTGCCAATTGAGTTGTTTGTTAATTAAAGATATTTTAGGAAACTTGAATTGTGGGAAAGTTTTTTGTTTAAGATATTTCTATTCTCTGAAAGTGAATATCATTAGAAAGGGCGTCCAATGCATGTTAAGGCCGGAGCATAAACAGCAGTTTTAGAACCATATAATGCAGTAGTTTTAGGGCGTTAAATGTTATCGAGAAACGTGTAAACAAGTTTATCAAAACCGTTAGAGTGATAAAGGCCTAAACCTAGAAATTTTCAGAGGAAAGGGGATTTTCTTTCACGGAAAAACTTTCATCAAAGGACAATAACAAGGCTTGTGTATGCGGGACCTTAGACCCGCAATTTTTTATTTTATGATTATAATGAGCATCAGAAATACAGAAATTTTAACTTCCGAAGTCAACAGTATTAGTGGCTTGCGATAAAATTAGAAGATAGTCAAGTCCACTAATACTTTACATGGGACAAATTTCTTTAGTTCTATATCTCTTTAATATCATAATTGTAAATAATCGAAGCATGATGCGATTGATGAATTGTTAGTATTTTCTTTGCTTTTAATTAGACCGTTTTCGCTTTTTGTCATGTCATTTGTGCTTACGCTCGTAAGAAATTCTTTCACACAGTTTTAGTGGTAATTTCCTGTTTCAGGGTTCACACTTTCCTGGAAAGCTCAGTGAAAAATAAATCAGTCAGGGAATGGTAAGGACGCTTTTAAGATTATGCCTGAAAGGTCAGGAAAATTCCAAAAAAGGTCCGGGAAATTTTAAAATTTCAACAAATATCCAGCATATTGGAACCAAGTTACATATTTTTGCATATATTTTTTTTCCTTCTGTATAATTGTGGAAAATGAGAGATGTATTTGATAAGTGAATGAAAGCATGGCGAGGAAAACGACATTCCCATAATCTAACTTTCTATCCCCGTTTCTCTTTATTTTCTATTTTTTATGTTAGTTCACTATTACCTACTATTTCTTTCCTATTTTTCTGTCCGTAGAGGTTGTTTCAAGTTCATCCTTTTCGATTGAATTGGATTGGTATATGGATGTGTTTTTTTAGACTGTATGACTTAATCTAAATCTGTTTATATCTTTTTCTGTTTAGGGATTTATACTTTTTTTTTTTTATATAGGGTTTGAGAAAGTGATTTTGGATTTTTGTGGAGTTGACAGCCGAAAATCTCTCAACACCAACCATTACAAAATGTTTCTGTTCAACCTCAAAAGAGTAAGTTTCTAACATTCTAACACAATGCAAACCTGTCTGGCTTTTTTTAAAGAAATGGCTTTCCTTAGAAAAGTGAATATTTTTATTCTATTACGAAAGTTCAAAACGTCAGACCAACCTTGGTCCATTCCTGTTCAAGGATTTACAATGTCTGTACTAAATGTATATTATGGGAAAGATTTCTTAAGTTTAGTAAAACGCCTGCTACAACAAAATCTATGCTTTTTATTAATTAGATATAAACAAATCCATTATTGCCGTGATGTAAAACGGGTATTAAATCTTGATTTCAAACAAAAAAAACTTCTCAAGGAAGTTCACTTCGAAGAAAGTAAATTATATATCCCGCTAAAATTCAAACTTGAAGCAAGCTAGGTGGCTAATCAAAATGACAGAAAGAATATTTAGAAAGATTGTCCTCTGAAGGTACACTCAGCTAATCCAAGGGACTCTCATCATTGGACTCCTAGTATAGATTTTCATATCTCAACCAGAACAAGCGGAAACAAAAGATTTGCGCTTTATTGCTAGATAGGCTTGTACAATCCCAAACCAAAGCCGAATACACAGAAGATTCTGTTGCTGATCATAAAGCAAAGCACGATCACACTCTAAACTTTGTAGTGAAGAGCTCATTCTAAACCCCTTCGACTTAAAATTCAAAAACTATTTTTGGATCGGTGACTGTCCTTCTAAGAGACGTTTTGATGAATTTTTTTTCTTCTATATTACCATGGGAATCAATGTTAATGCGGCAATTAGTGGGGCTAAAATTTTTTAAATTAGGACTGATGTTTTTGCATGGTAATGTGACAGTGGAAGGAGGGCTTTTCTGTAAATAAGCAATTTTAGTAGTAAGAATCTGAAAGAACATAGTCCTGATTTTCGAAGACAGAGTGCAAAATGCTACAAGATCTAACACTGAATAAGTAATTCATAAAGTTTCCATCACATCTCTTACTCAATTTCTTCAACCTCCAAAAAATGTTGACAAATGTAGAGCTGCCCATAGAAGATATGAAGAAGAATCAAAAGAAGAATAAGAAAATGTAATTAAATGACAGGTGATGCAATAAACTGTGAAGAAGCAGAGAAATAATTGTTAAAACAAGCTTTTGACTAGAAGAAGACCCGGCTATAAAACTCAAAAAATTCAGATGCTTGAAGAAGAAACAAAAAAGTTAACGCTAAATCTAATCTCCCCATTTAGGAAAAACTTTTGTGATTTACCAGTGGACGTTCACTTCCCTGGCTATTATGTATTCGCTTTAAATTTATTTTCATCTTTTTGTATGTATAAATAAAAACTGTTTACTTTTGGAAAAAATAAAAAAAGTGCGTTGGACCGGCTATGGGGAAGGTATAGATCGATTGCTAAAAAAAAAAAAAAAAAAAAAAATTAATATTTCATCCATGGTTTATGAAAAAAATATTTTAAAAAGTAATTTTCAATAACTTTTAATGTAATGACTGAGTAAATTAGGCTGCAAATATGATTATTAGAAATTATTTTATTAATGAGCTTTGGCCAAAAATATAACGAAAGCTGGTCAGGGTACGCGGAAAATTGCGAATTTGGCCGAGAGAGCTGGATGGTCAGGGAAATTTGCGAAAATTCTAAGAATTTTCAGTGTGAACACTGTGTTTAAAAACGACCCGAGATTTGTGGGCTTGGTCTTACTTTTGGGTTTTTACAACAATGTGGAATCAGTGTTGTGATGCGACGCACGTGGTTTTTGAAAAAAATAAACAGAAAAATAAAAAAATACAAATGATTCCTATTATAGAACGCCAGAAAAAGGATCAATCTCCTTTATGGAGTTTCATTCCATTTGAATAGAAAATTAGGTTTAAAAAGCTGATTTTATTGAATGAAACATTCACGGAACAATTCCAGACAACTCAGCCGCCATCTTGTTTGTTTTTTACATTTTTTCGTAAGAGTGCTTTAAATTTCCGCTTACGCACGAGAATAGCAACAAACTTTACAGAAGTTACAGGAAATCCTTATGTTTGGTGCCGCATTTCTTTGCGATTTTTTCGCGTAAGTTTGACAAAAACGAGACGCAAACTCGAGCATATTCTTACGTTTTCGTAAGCCACAAATACAAAAAAACAAAAAAAGGATATACTTATATATATATACTAATATATAAGTATTCTAATTATATTATATTTATAATATAATATATATATACCTATTATAATTAATAGTACACCTTCGCATAAATATTATATTTACTATATAAATAACAGAGGTGATGATAGTATATACCTATTCATCGTCAGGTTATTATATATATATATAATATATATATATATATAATTATATTATATTATTAATATATATATATATATAGCGTATATATAAAGTTGTAAGTCCTACTTTAACAATGATTTATAAGAGCCGCATTCGCCATATTTTAGGAGTAAAAAGTACTCGTATTGGCAAAATTTCGGTATTCTCGGATATTCGAGAGCATCGGTAGTGAAAACATTGTGAGTACCTGTATCGGTATCTCGTGTCGACGAAACTTTTGGTATTGGTGCAACACTAACATCCATACGATTCATACATTATATATATATATATATATATAATAATATAGTTAGTATATATATATATATATATATATATATTTGTAATACATCAATATTGATTTTTGATCATTATTTCTGGGAATTGCCCTGCGAAAACTTTACTATTAGATATATATATAATATATATATATATATATATATATATATATCATTATATATAATGATATTATATTATATATCTATATATATATATAAATATACTGACTTATATATATAATATATATGAGGTTGATTAAGGTATATATATATATATTATTATTATATATACTATTATATATATATATATATATATATATATATATATCTATATATATATATATTAGAGGTGTATCAGAATTCCAGTCAGGCCATTATTTGACAGCATTCAAGTGTGTAAATGATAGTGATAAGTAATTAATGAACAGAAGAGGGATAGGAATAAAAACAGAAAAATATAGACTGCTACTATTAACAACTTTTTTTTAATGGAATAAAATTTAGTATATAAGTCTGCTGATGACATTAAACTGGCCTATCTTGTTAAAAGTATTGAGAAATGTAGGAGAGTTCAATATGATTAAAATTAACTTCTTGTTTAGGCTGAAAAGTGGTAAATAAAAATTAAATAAAATTTAACAAAATTGTAAGGCTTATCACCTGGGTTATTCTAATAAGAATTTACACCACAAAATGTGTAGAGAATAACTTATGTCTGAAAAAAGAAAAAGATTTGGGTGTGATTAACAGAAATAAGTTTAAAATGTCATATCAATGTTAATTATGAAATTAAGGTAATTAGAAAACTCTATAAAAGTTAGTGATACACGTTGTTATTGCCATGAGAAGCACTTAGCATTAAGCTTGCAAAAATATTTATGCTGGCAAAGAAATACACTAAAGGTCAAAGATATGAAATTTTTTTTCAAGGAATAATGATAGGGTTTCTGCAAAATCTAAGGTTGGAACAGGAATTTTAGTAGACAAGGGCATGTCACAAAAGATTTATCCGAATCACAGTGACAAGGGACTGATAGAAGACACCATACTAACAATCTAATCTAACCTCTATAATGGTTATGTTAGACCATTGATTAGGTATTGCACACTATTTGGGCTCCTTATCTAATGAAAGACATTAATATTGTGGGGATTTCCTTCTGCAGGGTTTTACCCAGTGAAAGGTTTTCCTCTACCGCAATATCTCTATTATTATTATGTTGTTATTGTTATTTCCTCCTCTTCCCCACTCACTCAGGTGGTGAGTGGGGTGTGTGCATAATATTAATGTTTTCCTGTTTAAAAATCCATATTTCCCTCTAGTCTATATATACTTTAGAGAAAAGTAATCCAAATCAATAATTTACAATTATTGTGCTATACTTATAATTTACTATTTTCATAATTTATTTATTAAGCTGCCTGATTAGTTGCTCTTAATTGTCCTAATAATTGGTCCAAATGCCCCTATAGTAAAAAGAAGAATATAAAAACACAGTTGATACTGTGACCAGCTGAGAAGTTTATGTTGTTGTTAGGAATAACTTTCACTTTCACCTCCGATGAACTGAATTTTTTTCTGTTTGCAATGTTTTGGCAGCTAATTATATTTACTGTATACTATTAATATTGATGTCAACCATATCTAATTACACCTGTATTTTGTTTGAGATAATAGCTGTGAGTAACTTTATCCAAGACTGCCTACAAATTTAGTCTACTTGCTTGAAGCTTAATTACCACCCTGTAGTCTTCTAGACCTTACTCTTCATGGAAAGAGTCAAGAAGGCAAGGAAATATTCAAGAACACCATTTATTGGGCAAGTAAGTGTGGCTTATCAGGCTTTGCTTTACCTTTTTTTTAATTACCTTTTTACTTAAGGTATGCCCAAATAGGCAGAAGGTCCTAATTCATAAATTTATTTAAAGGTTCAATCATAGCCACATTGGCTCTCAACATAAAAGGATCACATTTTGAGGCAGCTTTTGATCATTTTTCTTGTGAGTTATGCCCTATCTATTTATCAAACATCTAATGACATAGGAGTATTAAGTTGTGCCTTAAATGAGACATCAACTTGAAAAGGCTTTAATTTATATTTTCAGCTTGGGGCTGGTTGCTGCTATGAATGATGGAGCTTGGTTGGCATGGAGCATCCAACAAATTTTGTATTTGCATAAACTTATAAATTAAAATGTGAAGTTAATTTAAAGTAATTAAAAGTAAAGTTTTCTCTATTTTATTATCTTTATAGTTGAATGTTATTTTTTGCTGGTTGCTGCTATGGAGCTTGATTGGCATGGAGCATCCAACAAATTTTGTATTTGCATAAACTTATAAATTAAAATGTGAAGTTAATTTAAAGGTAAAGTTTTCTCTATTTTATTATCTTTATAGTTGAATGTTATTTTTTGCTGGTTGCTGCTATGGAGCTTGATTGGCATGGAGCATCCAACAAATTTTGTATTTGCATAAACTTATAAATTAAAATGTGAAGTTAATTTAAAGGTAAAGTTTTCTCTATTTTATTATCTTTATAGTTGAATGTTATTTTTTGCTGGTTGCTGCTATGGAGCTTGATTGGCATGGAGCATCCAACAAATTTTGTATTTGCATAAACTTATAAATTAAAATGTGAAGTTAATTTAAAGTAATTAAAAGTAAAGTTTTCTCTTTATTTTATTACCTTTATAGTTGAATATTATTTTTTGCAGTCAAGATTAAATAAAATATTTTTGATATATTCCTATCTTAATTTCATAAATTGTTTATATATGGTATTCAATGATTAATTAACATTATCAAATGTAATATGTAGCAAAACTTAACAAAATATTTAGCTATACTCATTAACCTAACTAAACATATTGAAACTACGATTAAATGCTTCACAGCAAAGTTTTAACTTATCAACAGAGCCAACATAAACAAAGAACCTAACCTAACTGTCATACTGACCAACGAATAATTCGCTAACATTAAAAAGTTTTAAAATCCTGGGTTAAAAGCTACATGAATGCTCAATAAAACTAAGAACATTAAGCATAGTGGAACATACGTTGCGCACGAATAAACTGCTAGCATTAACAAAGTTAACAGCCGACATTAACACAAAGTGCCCTAACATCGCCAAGCCAACCAACATAACCCTACTTTTCTATCATATCTATATCACACCAATGTTAATTTAACATTGCAGATATTTAACAAAACCTAACAAAAAATTTATCATAGGACTAAATCTTAATTATCATATTGATCAACGAAAATATGCTAGCATAAAACAGAAGTTTCACAATCAGTTTAAAAGCTAACATAATTGCCATAACATACTAACATACCTTAACGTACAAATGAACTGCTTGATTAACAAAGTTCTATGTTTGTTTTCATAATAGTTTCACATGAAATCAAATAAAGACAAAACATAAATTTTCTTTAGTTCCTTTTGTTCTCAAACAAAAATATTATTTTTATATTCTCGTCGTTATTAAACTATTATTATTATTATTATTTATTATCTTATTATTATTATTATTATCTATTATTTATTATTATTATTATTATTATTATTATTATTATTATTATTATTATTATTATTATTATTATTATTATTATTATTATTATTATTATTATTATTATTATTATTATTTTTATTATTATTTTTATTATTGATTATTATTATTATTATATTAGTAGTATTATTATTATTATTATTATTATTATTATTATATATTATTTTTATTATATTTATTTATTTATTTATTTTACTTTGTTTTAATTATTTATTTATTTATTTATTTATCTATTTATGATTATTATTTTATTATTATTATTATTATTATTATTATTATTATTATTATTATTATTATTTTATTATTATTATTATTATTATTAGTTCATTTATTAATATTATTATTTATTATTATTAATATTATCGTTATTATTTCAATTCTAGATTCAAAATACCAATACCAGGCATAAATACTTCTACTGTCAGACCATAACTAACATGTAGTGAACAAGGGAAATATGTTGTTCTACGTGATACCTAATTAACGTTATACTAATCTTAGTAAGCGCTTAGAGTTACCAAGTCCAGAGATCTGCTATTTCTTATTGACGTCAACTGTTATGACGCAATGAGGAGCCAAGGAATGACGTTCATCATAAAGGAGGACCGTAATATTTTGCTATTTATGTGTGGTTGTTTTTTTGATTGTTGTTTGCGCTTTATTTCAGGAGAGAGGGGTCACCATCCCCCTAAGGGAGTGTAAGCGGATAACTAAGGTGTAAGCCTCTGGCTGGTTTATTACTATTATCTATCATATCGTCAATGAGCTCTATGTATAGCTATTTATATATATATATATATATATATATATATATATATATTATAGTATATATATATAACTATGCTACTATATATATATATATACTATATCATATATATATATATATATATATATTATAGTATATTATCTATATATATATATATATATATATATATATATAATATAATATATATATATATATATATATATATTATATATATAATATATATATATATATATATATATATATATATATATATATATGAATTATATATATATATATATATATATATACCCTTAAAACTAAAAATAAAAAATTAAATAAACTTTAAAAAAAATAGAAATATAATTAAAATAAAAATAAAAATTAAAATAATACAATAATAAAAATAAATAAAATAAAAATAAAATAATAAAAATGATAAAAATAAAAATACTAATTGCAATAATAATAAAAATCATAATAATAATAATAATAATAATAATAATAATAATAATAATAATAATAATAATAATAATAATAATAATAATAATAATAATAATAATAATAATAATAATAATAATAATAATAATAATAATAATAAAAATAATAACAATACCGAATTATAAACCAAAAAATTCGGATCAGCCATCATTATTTACCCAAGAAATCACACATTACTCGATATAAAAATCATATAATAACGATCCGGCCGCAGGTGCAGGTGCGGTGCGGTGCGGTGCGGTGCGGTGCGGTGCAATTGACAAGTACAAAAATATTGACGAGGAAAACAAAAATACATACCTAATTAACAAAACATTCGAAAAAAGATACATCAATCAAGAATAAGCTGTTATTATCTTGACAGGTCAACTTCTATTGATTAATATTATAATATATTCAATACACACATGCGCACTAAAGGGGCGGCGAATCTGTCCATATACTACTGACGCCGAAGGAGGGAAGTTTAGAAATCAAAACTTTGTGCCCGACTCTATCGAAGGCTTTCGATGGGCCTACAGTAGTCATTACGTGTTAAATCAAAGATGCACGAACTCAATTCGACCAGTTAGCAGCACCAAAGTGCCAAAAACGTTTACTCGAAGCAGGTGAAGGTCTTTCCTACTGACCTTGAGAACGCAGATAAGAAAAGAGTTTAACAGAATAAGGAAAAGGATTAGAGGTTAGGACAAGGTCTAGAATGTTGGGTTCATCTCCAAGAAAATTGAGGTAAATCTGGATAGAGATATGGTAGGCAAGTTTACCAGCTGCCCCATCTTGAGAATTAGAGGAAAGTCATAGGTGGTGATGAACGTTGAAACCACCAAGAATGATGATTTCAGACAAAGAAGAAGAAGGAAGAATGAGCTCTATTTTATAGTCTAGATAGTAGTAGAATTTAGCTAAGTCAATTTGAGATATGAATTTGAGAAGAATTTAGTTGTAAATTTACTGTACAGCTTTAGCCATAAGATAGAAAATTCAGAAGAGACACAGGAACAAATGACTTCGTCGTTCACATGAGAACAACAACCGACTTTGACAAAAAATCGAGGATAAAGATCGCTCAAACAAGTGTGTTTCGGTTAAGAATAAGTGATGAGGTTTAAAAGAAGAGAGATGATGTTCGACGAAGTGGAAATCAGAGAGAAGACTGCAAAGTTTACAGTAATTAATGAAGAAAAAAGATCGTGCATGAGAACAAGCCGGCAATTCAATGAAGGCACAAGTCCCACCATCGGAAAGTGTCAACTCAAAGGTGGTAATGGGGAGGATCTGTTAAGGAGTTAGAAGTCGCTCATCTTGACTTCTCTAAGGCTAGTCGTGTTAATTCCATCTTGATTTGATTTTTATTATAAGGAAAATGTAGTTTGTAGTAGGTGTTTATGGTGTGTACATAAATGAAAGCCTACTCCAATGTAAGGAGAATGTGGAGTTGAGGGCACAAAAGGCGAACCATTGCTCATCAGAACGCCTTGTGATACATCCAACGCTCCATATGTGCCTAATTGACGTAATCTCATCGCTTGATATATATATATATATATATATATACCTATATATATATATATATATAAATTATATAATTATATTATTATCATAATAATTATTATTATATATATATATATTTAATATATATATATATAATATATATATATATAATATATATTAATATTAGAAATCTAAAGTAAGATAATATATAACATGTTATGAATGAGGTACATTTGAGATCATCTTATCTATAGGGTGAGTTATATATATATACAAATAGTATATATATATATAATATAACTAAATCTATAATATATATATATATATATATAATATATATATATATATATATATATATATTCGGCAACAATTGATAAAATGTCTTCATATGGATCGTATGGATCGAACTATAGCAAGAAAACACTAATGTTGAATCACACTAATACGACCACGTGTGTATATAGAAGAGATTGACGGCATTTAAGCTTTAAGGATGGATTTGGTGGTAGTTTTTTTTATGGAGCAAGAAATCTGGAAGGTAAACGTGCTTGTCTCTTCTCATTCCTTTCTAGCATAAAGTGAGGCAAGATATGCCTTTCTTGTTATTTTAACCTACGGAATGCAATAAAAAAAAATTTTGATTTGGTTTTTGTATATAGAATTCTCTCTCTCTCTCTCTCTCTCTCTCTCTCTCTCTCTCTCATCTCTCTCTCTCTCTCTCTCTCTCTCTCTCTCTCTCTCTCTCTCTCTCTCTCATACTACTATAACCACTAATAATGATATAACAATTACTACTGCAGCTGCTATTAGCACAACTATAGCTCTTAGACATACAGGTAGCCAGAAAATTACATTTGTATTCCCCCAAAAAACAAATATGAATATATTAAATAATATATATATATTCTCAAAAAAACAATAATAAATATATATATAAATATATATATATATATATATATTTATATATATAATATATATATATATATATATATATATATATATGTGGTGTGTGTGGTGTGGTGTGTGTGGTTAATGTTTTGTAGGTGTGTGTGTGTGAGTGTTGCGATGTGCTAAAGTAAGGAAGTTAAGAATGTTAACAGTGAGGGTGGAATGAAAGGTTTGCAGCAAGCAGGTTAAAAGTAAAAAGAACGCGTGGTTTTGAAATGTACAAAAAAAGAATGTTTGCAATTTACTAAGGAGGAAAAAAAACACTAAAAAGATGCTAAATAGGAGAAAAAAGAAGTATATGAACAGTTGGAAGGAGGATGAATGGGACTTACATGGGAAATATGAGCTCCTTCTGGAAGGAAAGCGCAGAGGTTAAGAATGAGAAATACAGGGGAATCTGCTTAGAATAGTGATAGGATGGTG
>JABUQX010001263.1:50000-52500 GCA_015478945.1 Trachelipus rathkii
AATACAATATTGAAGTACAATGAACATAGCACATATCCGCCTCACTCCGGCTATTAATATTAAACCAATCCACTTTATTCTTGGTACACGCTTCACTATCTCGATACATATTTTGATTCCATTCGGAAGCCTACAACACATATCATGAAACCTGCATAGGTCCCTATTAAATCATATAGCTTTAAAATCCATAAACCCTAAATACAATTTATTCTACTTTCCCTCATTTTCAATCATTTGTTTTTAATGAAAGATTTGGATTCACAATCCCTACCACTTCAAAGCACTTGCTCTTCACCATGAGTCTTTGTCACTCGATCGAACTCTTTCGACCAAAATACAAGCATATATCTTCCTACAACATCTCAATACTAACTTCTTCCAAATTCCTACGTTCCTTATTTCCCTTTATAAGAGTTATATTACTGCTATCCCAATCCCCGGCACTAACCTTCCATAGAATGCTTTGTTAACAACTTCCAATATCCAATCATTACCATCTTCGTCTCCGTCTGATCATTTCACTGTTAATTTCATCTATACTAAGATTTACCATCTTCAACTTTCTCACTCTACCATTACCTACTCCTTCTAATGATAATGACTCATCCCCGAAATACTACTTCTTCTTACCCCCAAATAAGGGGTTAAGTCCCTTACTATGTTGCGAGCTCGATGCAAAATTTTATCTTATTGAGGGGGAGTGTAGATGAGCGTAATATAGAGAGTAAATATGATGAGTAGATGGTAGTATATATATTATTATATTATGTATATATATATATATATATATATATTTATATTTAATAATATATATATATATATATATTTTATATATATATAAATATATATATTATATATATTATAACTAGTAATTATATATATATAATATATATATATTAATATATTAATATATAATATTATATATATATATATATATTATTATATAATAATAATTTTATGCATAATGAAAGAACTTACATGTAATAAATTATTTTCGTACCATTCAATTAACAAATTCTTCTAGAAGAGAATTTTCTTTAGTCCCTAAAAAAAAACTTTTCTTTCATTAGTAATGTAATATTTGTTTTCCCTTTTTCATTTTTTTAACAACCTTTTTTACTTATATAATTAATAATAAAATAGAATGTAAATAACTGTAAATATCTGATTGTTGGAAAAGAAGTTTATTAAAATATTATACAATATAATTTGAAAATGGAATTTTCAACTGCATGGTACATAAAGTAAACCTGGTAATAGTCGATGCTTGTAAAGATGTGGAAAAGACCAAATATTTCTTTAGTGTTTTGGAAGCTCTCTACGAATACTTCCTCTACTTCGTTTCTTATCACGTATTAAGATTTGCAGAAGAAAAACTACAGATAAAGCTCAAGAGCTAACTAGTAGGTCTGTCACAGACCAGATGGCCTTGTAAGTATAGGTTATGTGCAGCTGTAAAAGGTTATCTTGGAGGTTCTTGCCAAAGAGTTACAGAATAACAATGACAAAGGAGCCATTCGAGCCAAAAGAAGTATTATTTAAGGCATTTTCAATTCGATCTTGAGTAATATTTGTTAAGTTTTAGAAGGAGGTGCTGTGTCTTCACGTCGCGGAGTCGGCCTACAACTGAAGAGTTAACTCTTGGCGGGAGCAGGGAAGTGGGGGAGCTCGTTGCTGGAAGCTTATCAACACTTTTTAAAAAGGTAATAACGACTGAAGCTCAGTTTTCTGCGTTTGGACTCTGTTTGTATAATTTGGCAGAGATCATGAAATTGAAGTTGGGACTACAACATCTTCCAAAAGAAACAGACGAAAACCCATATATTTTCGATTTCTTCAACAAATCAGCATTTCCAGGAGCATCGTCCCTCATCATTGAATTAAGTATGGAAATTCTTCTTACCGTTTCGAGTAATGGAGTAATTGGAAGGGTATTCTGTATCTTAATTTTTCTGAATTCTTGCATGCGTTTTGGATCATCTTAAAGAAAGATCAGCATGAAGAGTTTGAAAATAAGCCCCGTGCAGTATGACCAAATTCATTAGCATAACTTCGTAAAGAAAGTAAAAAGTACTCGTTCAAAACGTGTGAAAATCCCTTTGTTTTCTATCGATGATAAACGATTTAAATATATGTGAGTAGTAGCATAATTCATAGAAGCCGTAGATCACCTTTAGAGGAAAAAAGGCATTAGTTTTCAAGAAAATCAGCTGTTTGGTAGTAGCGTGTACGTCTGAATTCCTCAATAGATATCTAGAAATGTTCTACAAGTCTGCATGAACCTCTCCGGTGACCCTTCCTGCTCAGGAGAGATATATCTCTGCTTATGAGCGAATAAAGACATGGTTCCACAAGGAATGAACTCGGAACAATTTGGCGAAACATAATAAGTGCTTGGATATACGAAACGCTCTGGTGAGATACGAGAGACAGGAATACTTCACGTATTCAACTGATACTGTGTAGGTATTTCAACGAAAACAACAACGACACTTAG
>JABUQX010001263.1:55000-57500 GCA_015478945.1 Trachelipus rathkii
CCTTGGAACTTCCAGTTGGAAGGCGCCGGCTTTTTAGTCGGCAATCGGGATTCTGATGTTTGCCTCAATGAAGAGAGGTTGGCATTTGCGAGTGCCTATCCAAATTATCAAACTATTCTTTAATCGATTATTATTATTCAATTTTAGAGACAATACATTCGATTATTACTTACGCATTTATTTCTCCCATTGTCTATTAAACTTTAATTAATATTTCATTTAAAAATGAACAAAAAACAATACCACTTATCATCTCAAATCAATTAATTATAGTGTCATGAGTAATCTCAGCGTATATATATATATATATATAACCCCGCCCCACATCGTATATATTAATATTAGTATAGTATATATATATATATATATATTATTATATATATATATATATATTAATAATTTATTATATTATATATATATATATTATATAGGTAGTATAGGGAGGGAAACTGACGGTTTCAAGGTCACAGCCAGAATTGTAGCTAAAATGTTGCAAGCAACCTTTGCAACATTGGTTTTTTCAAGGTTGACGTGTTCAAGTTAGGGTTTTTCAAGGTCGATGAGACGAATTTTAAGGTCTGTAAGACGATTCGAGTTTTGAGCCTGACTCAAGGATTTTTCGGCCCAGAGAGTGGGGCGGAGCCCCTCAAAAGGGGCTTTTTTGGTTCTAGACAGGTTTTAAATCTGATAGATCATGTTTTTGAACGGTTGCCATCGATTTTATCCTGTGAATCGATTACCCCTAAATCGATCTTTAAAATCGTAAGGGGCTTACCCCTTGTTCGAAGGAGGGGCTTACGGGACGGCTCGCCCCCCCTTCGGCTGAGGCTATAAGCCCGTTACACCTCTTCGGGGTGATCCCCTCAGGATTCACCCTTTCAAGGGGCGCATCCCCTGGGTTTTCTCTCTCGTGGAAGGTAATGTGTTGCTTTACGATACTCTGTTTAATGAAACCGGTTTATTCGTAAGTTAGGTACTTTATGTTATATTACTATGACAATGTGGGAATAACACTGATTTGTTAGAGAAATGAGTGAGTTTTTGTAAGATATTACTGGTGTTAACTGACAATGATGTGTTAGAAACGTGAACCTTAGGTTAAGTTTTTGTTGCGCTAATGTTAGGCTTTGCCTAGGCTTTTGCTAAATGTCTACAGTTTATTCATATGTCAAATATGTATAACTCGAAACGAAGTGACACTTTGATGAAGATAGTGTCAATTAAGAATAAATCTTTGTTAAGTTACTATGTTTAATGTATTAACATTGATATGTTAAGATATACTTGAAAATTGTAAATAGTTTTCGTTTTGTATGCTGTGTTAGTTATTTTGCTGTTGTAAGTGTGGAACTTTGTTATGTTTTAGCAGTTCTATTTCGTGCTTAAGGTGCTTTTAGGTTTGTCTGTTGTACATTATATTTTTAAGTTCAGGTGAGCCTATGTTAGGCTTATTAAAGTGAATAACTTTGGTTTACGTTTAGCATAATATTCATATGTGTGTGTGTTTATGTTGTGTGTATGTGTGTGTGGTGTATGTGTGCATGTGTTGTGTGTGTATGTGTAATGTGTGTATGTGTGAGTGTGTCATTTATTCTTGGTGAATTTAACTACTGTTCACATTACTGATTCTGTTCTAACATGTATACGTCAATTGATTGCAGTCTTGCAAAGATAAACCGGTTTTTTCTAAATGTTGAATGACTAACATTTATATTTCAAATCTCATTTTCTTTTATAAAACAAAAAACTATATAATTTTTTTTTTTCCTAATTTGTAACAGGCAATTTTTTTTATATTTTTTATAGTTTTTATTTTATTTTTTTTAATTTTAGTTTAATTTTACTATTTTAATTTTTATTGGTTATTACTTTTTTAATTTTGACTTGTAATCGTAACTAATTCTTTTTTATTTTTTATTTTTTTATTGTTATTTTTTTATTTGTTATTTTTTCATTTTTATTTATTTTATTTTTTTTCTTAGTTCAGATGATGCTAAGTAATCTTTATTAATGGGGAAAAATTTGTTACGTTAGAAGATAATCTTTTATATTCAGAATGATTATCACATATGCTTGTAGGAAGTTTTTGATCAAAAATCTTATGGCTAATCCAAAGATATCAGTGATATGTTAGAAAAGCGTAAGTAGGTTACTTCAGTTGATGCTAATGTTAGCTTTATTAATGTGAAAACTTTTTACGTTACATATGTTACTATGTGTGTGTGTGTTTATGTGTGTTGTTGTGTGTGTGTGTGTGTGTGTATGTGTGTATGTGTGTGTGTGTGTGTGTGTGTATGTGTGTGTGTGTATGTGTGAGTGTGTCATTTATTCTTAGTTCATTACACTACTGTTCACATAACTGATTCTGTTCTAACATGTACATATCGTCAATTGCATTGCATCTTGCAAAGATAAACCGTTTTTCTAAATGTTGAGACTAACATTTATATTTTCAAATCTCATTTTCTTTTTATAAACGTTAACTAATATAATTTTTTTT
>JABUQX010001263.1:60000-67500 GCA_015478945.1 Trachelipus rathkii
AATCGAAAAGGGTGGCATCGCAGGTTGTCACATTACTACAAGATTAATGAATGCTAAATTATGTAATTCAACTTTTCTTTTGATTACATTTTTCTGTGTCTTATAATACCAACCAGAGCAGTAGAAAGACGATTTAAAAGATCGATTTAGGGGTATCGATTACGATAAATGTTGGAACGCGTCAAAAGATTATCGATCATTTAAAACCTATCTGGCAACCAAAAGCCCTTTTGAGGGGCTGCCGCCCCACTATCTGGGGCTAAAATTCTGAGTTAGGCTCAAAACACGGAAGTCGGGGTCTTCCAGACTTAAATTCGGTCTCAATCGAGACCTTGAAAACCCGCTACTTTGACACGTCACCTTGCAAAACCAATTGTTGCAAAATGTTGCTTGCAACATCTTGCAACATTCTGCGCTGTGAAAATGCCGATCGTGCCCTATATACTACTATATATATATATATATATATATATATATATATTATATATTATATTTATATATATAATATATTATATATATATCTAAAACTATTAATTATATATATTATATATATATATATATATATTATATATTATATATTATGATATATATATATATACTTATAACTTTTAGAACGTTGGTAAAAACATAAACTGATTTTGAAGGTGAATGGAATTATTACCATGAAAGAAGAATTTTTGAAGTGCTTCGTGAATTAAAAATAGCTTTTGGCGAGTAATTTTACAAGAGAAGTTTGTGGAAGAAATCTGGCACACATCACCCATTAAAGTACTCGAAAAAAAGGAATAAAAAAACTTTAGTGGATAAAGAAAAATTAGGAGAACTTTAGTAGAATATTATTTTTTGAGAAATCTTCATGTAATGCCTCACTATCATTTTATATATATATATATATATATATTATATATATAATATATTATATATAATATATATATATTATACATAAAAAAATATATATATATATATATTATATATATATATATAGTATATATTATTATATTATATATATTTTATATATAATTATATATATATATATATATTATATATATATATATATATATATATATATATAAGCAATTAATTACTCTGGTCAGAGAGTTTTTAGCAAGAAAGGCTAAGTTTTAAATGTTATTTTTTTCTAGAACTGTTATTATTTCTGTTATTTTTTTCTAGGCATGTATATAAGAATATGGTCACAAAGGGGGATTCCGCACGATATTTTTTAAGAGGGAAAAGGCTTGATTTGCACAACTAACAGAATTATGTAATAAAAACATTAACATTCACTCTGCTGTATATTACAGTTTATTATGCAGCAAAACAAAAATATACTTTATGAGTAGAATAAATCACTCTCAAATGACTTTTAAGTGGAACTGTAGCGGTGTCTATCACTGCCCAAACGTTTGCTGACTGTCTCAATTAACATTTGATCATCTTTCTTGGAGATTGATCATCTTCTCGCTGTACGCTTTAAGCATACAGAGAGGTGATTAGCAACTCATTGAATATCGATAAACATAGCCAGATGTTGATTCGCCTTAATATTCTGATGGATCGTTCAACTTCAAAGAAGTGTCGATTACACCACTATCACTTATCGGACAAATGAAAGCAGCTGACATTTTCTCAGAAGACCCATGAATGACATATTGGTAGATGCTTCCAATGCGTATCACCTATGGTCTGTAAAACACACATGCGGCATGCGATCTTTGAAAGTTTGAAGACAGTGCAATACAGCTTTATTATCAAACGTTGAAGTAGTTGATAAAGCAGTTGGTCTCCCGACTCTACGCTGAACCTGAGTAAGTCTGGAAAGTTTCCTGCTTGAGAATCATTTCCGCATAATTAGATATAATGCTTGAGTGCACCCACAAAATTACCGACACAATGTGTGCAACGTTCGAACGATTCATATTAACCTGGCGCCACAAAGCAGAATCCATAATGACAAAATAGTTGAGGTTTTCGATCGTTGCATTTTCGAAAGAATGCTGGTGCTAAGAAATCTGAGTATGTTTCCAGACATTTTCATGAAAGTTTTTGTAATTAGAATAAGCATTTAAAATAAATTTTCTTTTCCACTGGTTATGGAAATAGAACAAAATATATGCCAGGGCACCTATTAGGAGGTGAGAATAGGTGAACCATGGTGCATAATTACTTAATCACCCACATCGGAAGTTTGATGTCCCACAAAATTAACCTTTTAGACCTTTAGACCAGTGGTTCCCAAACGAGGTACAGCGGACAGGGTCCAAGGGTTCCGTAAAATTTTAAATTATTTTGTTCTGACTTGCTGTCTTAATTAACTCCAATTATTTTAAACAGTATTTCTTATACAATTAAATTATATAATTCATCAGAATAGCAATAATTATGTGAATTACATGCTATTAAAAAAGATCACTAAATGATAAGTTTGATAAACTGATAAAGTTTTTAACTAGAATTTTAGTACCAGGATTTATAAATATATATATATATTATATATATATATATATATAGTATATATATATATATATATATATATATATATATATATATATATATATATATATATATATATATATATTACAGTTGCCAGTTTGCCACCACCAATCACGGGCAGATTCCTATTCAAGGAGGAGGTGTTGTAAGCCTCAAAAATTCATCTAGCGCAAATTTCGCAGACGAGCACAGACACAGGCTTTAAAGTGAGGGAGATTAAATCCAGCAGGAAACACAGACGATGGAAGAGAATTCCACAGAACAGAAGTGGCAGGAAAGGAGGAAGCACCGCAGCGAACTAGCCTGGAGTTACTAATATCAACACAAAACTCATGTGCTGACACAGCACCTCTTGTGCTACGAGGGCGTCGTAATGGTGATGGGACGCAAGTGGTAAGCTCCCTCGAGCACTTGCCTCTGTGGTATCTATAGAAAAGAGATAAAGCACCAACATCGCGCCGCAAAGATAGAGAGTCAAGTGAACGGAAACTGAAAAGTACAGAACAGCTTATAAGCCTTTTGGCCTTTGACTCGACCCTATCCAAAAGCCGGGTGAAGCCGGAGTCCCCCCCCCCCAGATAGGAGAGCAGTACTCCATACAAGGGCGGATGAGACCTTTTTATAACTGGTGGAACTGAGAAGAGGAAAAAAGTCTCCCAGTCTAAACAGAACTCCCAGTTTCTTTGAGGCAGCCCTAGCAACCGTTATGATGTGAGGTTTCCAAGAAGTTTTTTGTTTATGTTGAGGCCAAGGATGTTTATTTTGTCAACAGGAGAGACGAGAGAACCGTCGAAAGAGATAGGAAAATAAAAAGGTGTCTTAGAGAGGGAGATTTGCAAAGGTTGGTTTTTTAAAGAATTGACCACCAAACAACATTTTAAACAAACACCCACCAGAAATATCACCAGAATTCAACTCACTACCAGAACCAGTCAGTGATCCTTGGCAAAGTTAAGATGCGGCCATCACCCCAAATTACAATACTATAACACAGATTCAACCTTGACCAAACCCCCACAAGCATCTGTCAAAACTGGAACCAGGTTCCGGAGGAGACATCCAACTTCTTTCTATCTTGTGTAAGTAATTCTCAACATAGAAAAACGTGGAACATAACTTCCTTGGAGGATCTTTGGAGGAGGCCGGTTGCCTCGGCGGGGTACCTGGGCACGGTGTGGCCTCTCCCATGATGGGGTGGTCAGGGGTGAGAAGGTGTATATATATACCGTATATATATATATATATATATATATATATATATTATTTATATATTTTATATATATATATATATATATATATATATATTATATATATATTATATAATATATTATATATATATATATATATATATATTTATATATAATTTAGTGATTATGCGGATGTCAATTTTTTAAATAATCCGCGGATGAGGTTGTCTAATTTTTCACCATCTGGCGGATGCGGATTATTTGATGTTGCACATTCGAGGATGGATGTTTCCCTTCTAATATATAAAGGCTATAGGTTTATTATATATATAATATATATATATATATTATATATATAGTTTATATAATATATAGATAGATATATATATATATATATAATATATATATATATTATATAATATATATATATTATATATATTATATTATATATATATATATAGATGAGAGAGAGAGAGAGAGAGAGAGAGAGAGAGAGAGAGAGAGAGAGAGAGAGAGAGAGAGAGAGAGAGAGAGAGAGAGACAAAAGAGTCTGCGTACTGCGTGTAGTAGGAGGGTAATAAAGGGACAGTGGCAGATGGGTTGGGAACCCGCCTCACTTATTTATACCTTAGGAATGCCTATAAATGCCTTGAACCTGGTCGTGATCGCCGTAAGCTACCTTTTATCTTCCGGCGGTATTGTATGAATCGTTTGGGTACATAGAATGTTAGAGGAGTAAATAGTGAGGAGAAAAGTAGAGAGGTGATGGATGTATTTAAAAAGGGTATATTTGATTTTACTGCTGTGACTGAAACATAGATGAAAGGAAGTGGTAAAGACGAGTGGTGTGAGATAAAGTGTGTGTGTGCTGGAGTGGAGAAGAATGAGATGGGGAGAGAAGGGGTTGCAATTTTGATGAGTAACCTGTAACACAAAGCTATGATGGATTTTGTTTGTGAGTACTAGAATTCTAATGGTTAAATTTAAGTCTGAGATGGTCAAGGTATGTGTGGTAGTATCATATATTCCATCTGAGGGTAATGTTGAAGAGAGCGTGACTTTCTGGGATAATTTGAGTAATGTTATTGGAAGTAGTGAGTAGGGGCTTCAATTTGATTGTTTTGGGTGACTTAAATGGTTGAATAGGTGATCGATTAAATGATGGTATAACTGTTGCCTTTGGGGTTGCGGGATAAAATGAGAATGGCAGGAAGGTGATTGATTTATGTGAGAAGAGAAGTATGTATGTAAGTAATACATTCTTTGGGCACAATAGTATTTATAAGTATACGAGAGTTTGGGTTGATGGAGATGGTATCAAAGTGAAAAGTATGATTGATTTTGAAGTATATGTATATGTGAAGATATAAGAAGATATTGAAGTATATATGAAGTAGTCAGTGAATTGGTTAGAGATAAGAAAATTGTTTTATGTAAGAATATTGTTTTATATAAGATTAAGGAGAGGAACGAGATAAGGAAGAAAGTGGAGAGAATTAAGAGTGAGAAGTTAGGTGAACAAAGTTATAAGGAAAAGTATGCGAGAGCACTTACAAATAAATCAGTTGAATGTGAACAAGATGAAACTGAACGAATCTGAACAAAAGTGAAAGAAGAGTCTGTTAGTGGCGCAGGAGAAGTATGTGGATGTGCTAAAGTAGGAAGTAAGAATGTCAAAAGTGAGTGGTGGAAGGAAGAGGTGATGCAAGAGGTTAGAAGTATAAAAAGGCTTGGTTGAATGTACTAAAAGAAAGGTGTATTGAAATATATAAAAAGGAAAAAAAGGAAAACTAAATGTTGCATACTTATTAACAAAAAAATAAGAAATGAACAGTTTGGAAGGAGGATGAATTGGAACTTACAAGGGAATAGGAAGCCCTTTCGGAAGAAAGCACGAAAGGTTAAGAAAGTGAGTAAGGGGATTCTTCATAGAATAATAAATAGGGATGGTACTTTCGTGACTGATGAAATGGATGAGAGGAGAGTGTTGAGAGAACACTTCGAAATTCTGCAAAATATTTGCAGCAATGAAGAGGTGATAGAGAATGTGTGTGAGTTTGATGGGGTAAGAAGAAGTAGGGTATTTTGGAATGGGGTAATTAGTAGGGAGGAGATAGTAGAGTGAGAAAGTTGAAGTATAGTAAATTCGCAGGTATAGATGGAATTACCGGTGAAATGATAAAGAATACTGGCGAGATTGTGATTGACTGGATATAGGAGTTGTGCAACAAAGCATTTATTGAGGGTATAGTTCCGAAGGATTGTGATAGATCAGTAATAGTACCCTTATATAAGGGTACGGGAGATAAGGGGAACTATAGGAACTATAGGGGAATTAGTTTATTGAGTGTTTCACACTGTTGCAGATAAGGCATATGTCGGTATTTTGTTCGAAAGAATGCTTCTAGTGACTGAGGGACTGATTGGCGAAGAACAAGGTGCATTTAGAAGTGGTAGAGATCGTGTAATTTAAATCTTCACATTGAAACAAACGATTGAGGGAGAAAAAGAATAAATTGTTTTTAGATTTTATGGACTTGCAACAGGAGTGTGACGGGATTAATAGGGAAGTTTAATTGTACTTTAACATTTTAATACAAACCTTATTTGTTTCAAAATGGAATTTATATAAAAAAAAAAAAAAAAGATAAAAAAATAACTTATAGAAAATTTTGTGATGGCATTTACATTGCGCATAATTTGAGACGTTTTTGAGGTTGAATTGAGAAGGACTTTAGGAGAATTGATCCTTACTGTCATCAAGAAGGAAGATCAAGGATGGAAGGAAGGAAGGAAGGAAGGAAGGAAGGAAGGAAGGAAGACGCATCAAGGAAGCGACTGGAGTAGAGAAGCTCTTACCTAAAATATAAACTTTGGAAAAGGATGTAACGCCTTCCAGAGTGTGTGTGTGTATGTTAGTGTGTGTGTGTAGGTGTGTAGGTGTGTGTGTGTGTGTGTGTGTGTGTGTGTGTGTGTGTGTGTGCATCAGAACTTACAGGATAAATCTTTTTCAGAAGAAAAATTTGTTTTTCTGACCATTTCAGGTCTGGTGAAAAAATTTTCAACAAGTTTCTTCAAATATTTTTGAAATTTGCAAAGCGACACGAATTTAAAACATTATTTTGCCAAAATATTACTTTTAAATAATTTATTATTATTATTATTATTATTATTATTATTATTATTATTATTAATTATTATTATTATTATTATTATTATTATTATTATTATTATTATTATTATTATTATTATTATTATTATTATTATTATTATTATTATTATTATTATTATTATTATCTATTATTATTATTATTAATTAATTATTATTATTATTATTAATTATTATTACATTTTATTATTATTATTATTCTTATTAATTATTATTATTATATTATTATTATTATTATTATTATTATTATTCTTAATTTATTATTATTATTATTATTATGTCTGAATAAAATTGCTGTTATAATTATTAATTACTATGATTATTATTAATTTATTATTATAATTATTATATTATTATAGTATATATTAAATTAGGGATTCATTATTATTATTATATTATTATTTATTATTATGTCTTAATTATTATTATTATTACTTATTATTATTTATATTATATTATTATTATTATTATTTTATTTTATTATAATATAAATTATATATTATTATTATTAATTATTATTATTAATTATTTATTATTATTATTACTTGTGAAGATTAACCTTTCCAATTTCCTAAAGGTATCAACCGCTACATGATTGAATTTTTTAAGGACTATCTAGAGTAGAAAAGAACAACTGCTTTCTGAACTTTC
>JABUQX010001263.1:77500-80000 GCA_015478945.1 Trachelipus rathkii
TTTTTTTTGAGAAAGAGGTCTTGTGCCAAAACCACATTCAAAAGCCTTTCAACTACAATATGAGTCGCGCTTCTCCTTCATGCATTTAACAATCAACAGTTTAAAAGGTATTGCGGATTCGAGATCAAAAAATGTTGATGTTCACTATATCCCAAACCACATCTTTTAAACTCATTGCAACAGCAAGAGGGACTCTATGTTTCAAGAAATGGGGACCTCTCGTTAACACAAAATACAGACCAATTAGTTTATCACAAAAAGTTAGCAAGGTTATTTTGAGAAATATAATTTCAACTCAATTAACGGAATACTTTAACTCTAATATTATTCTCAACAACTCTCATTTGATTTTAGAAAAAGCATGTTCAACATCGATACACTTACTTGCTTAAACGTTTTTTTTAACAAAAAACATAATAAATAAGAAAGATTCATCCGTGCATATTACTAGACCTTTACAGAAACTTTGACGATGATTGATTATGCAATACCTATAAAGTAATGAACAAATGTTGCATAGAAGGGCAACTTGCAATGGCTCAAAAGCTACTTAAGGAAAGATATCAGAATGTAAAACTAAAACGAAACACATTCAAGAAGAATTTAAAAACGGCTCAATTATGGGACCATTTCCTGTTTACGCTATGCACTAAATGGTCGTCTTATTCAACTTACATTATCCTTTTTAGTCTCCTTTGCTATGTTATTTTCCATTTTACTAAATGACAAAATACTGAAGCTCTCTCTCGAGAAACATTAAGGAACTTAGGAAAGTAGTGAAATGAATTGAAACCTACAAACTATCACTAAATTTACTAAATAACATTTATATATTTTTCAAAAGCAAATCAGTAGAACAACTTCAGTATCCAAAATTAATGCAGTGGAACTAACATAGGCAGTTCAATATTGCTAAATCCTCAGTTAATTATGATGAAAAACTGACGTTAAGATATTTAGAACTAGTTAGAAGCTTGGGCCACCATGTTGTGTTAATGAAAATTTAAAAATGTCGTCCTCTTTTTCAAAAATAAGCAAGGTATACCTATGGCAATGATACACCTTCAATGTTATACTGTTTCCTATATACGGAAACAAGTAAATGAGTAACCATCTTGTAATCTGCCATTTCCAGGCTTTCATTCGCTTTAAGCGTTAAAAAGAACATTAAGAGTCATATTAAAAACCTTTGGTTTAATAGACGAATTGATTATTGTGTTTTGAAAGTCTTCCTCTAGTCACTACTAAAAGAATAACAAAAAAATCATCACATAATAACCTATATGAATTCTTGTTACTAGTTTCCGGAGCAACAAATTAACATATTATCAACTAATAAATACATCGACGCCAATAATGTGATTAAAGAAAGCCTTGTTCAAAGTGTCAGCTACTATCCGTCCAAATTTAAACTCTTTACCCATCATGTTACAAACAATGTATTTAATGCAAGTCTTTTTGATATAAAAAAAAAAAAAAAAAAAAAAAAAAAAAAAGGTAAAAATGAAAAACTTTTCATCAAAACCAATACTAGTAAATAGCCACTTCAAGGATTCTACAATTGTAAACTTTTACCATACTATTAACATCAAAAAGACTACTATCACCTTCTATTATAATGATTCATGACTATGGTAATAATCGTTATTATTATTATTATATTATTATTATTATTATTATTATTATTATTATTATTATTATTTTATTTTATGATTATTAACTATTATTATTATTATTATTATTATTATTATTATTATTATTATTATTATTTTTATTATTATTATTTTTATTTTTCTTATTATTTATTTTTTTTTTAAATTTAAAGTAAAAAAAAAATTCAGATTAAGTTTTATTAAATTTGGAATGAAATAGTTTGCAAACAATAAAATATATTTAATCGGTTTATCGTACTGTAAATGTACAAAACTAATATTTCTGAATGCCTTACATACCAACAGCGTCTATTACTCTTCCTTATATTCATTCTCATCCTCTTTTGTCTTATGAGTGAATTGTAAGCTTCTTAAGAAAGAGAATTATTTCTGCTAATGAATTTTCGACGCACTCCGAATGACCTTTCCCGCGTTTGCATTGGTTAAATTAAGGTAAATCAAAAAAGTACGATGGCTTCAGTCCTATTGCAACACCGAAGTGGAGCACAAACGTCCTCATCCTGAAAGCGAGGACAATCCCAACGGACGACTTTAAATGAAGGGACAGGTTACAGAAATGTTGAGATTTTCAGAGGAGTGAAAATCAGTAGAAAAGATAACAATATGAAAATGATTAGAATTAATAAAGTGGTTAGTTCATTTACAAGAAGACCACTAATTTGCGCAGAAAATTGCAATAACTACTTGAGGTTGTTAAGAAAGAAGAATTCGAAAGTGAGGTCATCAAATTTGTTATTAGGGTAAAGTCTGACCCACGTCACTGGTTCAACACTGAAAGTACCTTAGATAATAATAATATCAGGAAAAATTGAAAGAAAATATGACTC